>VRLP01006117.1:0-30971 GCA_009660295.1 Lophius piscatorius | reverse complement strand
TAGTGTGTAGTGTGTGGTTGTAGTGTGTAGTGTGTAGTGTGTAGTGTGTAGTGTGTAGTGTGTGGTTGTAGTGTGTAGTGTGTAGTGTGTAGTGTGTAGTGTGTAGTGTGTGGTTGTAGTGTGTAGTGTGTAGTGTGTAGTGTGTAGTGTGAGAGAGACCACTAGTTGAGGGTCTCTTCAGTCCTCAAGCACAACAGATGTTGCTCTTTAGCTTGGAACAACACACACTCACTTACACACACAAAAACACACACACACATTTACATACTCACACGATCAAACACCCACTCACACTTACACACACACAGACACACACACACACACACACACACACACACACACACACACACACACACAGCGTTGGCGTGTTGGAGGGTTTTTTCCCATACATAAGAAATGAAAGCTTATTTTAGGTATGGCTTTTATTCATACCTTTCAAACAAAAGTTATAAACTCTGGCTAAACTGGTAAATCAGAACTTGTAGCTAACGGCTAAGCTAGCTGGGATAGTCCAGGGTCTTCTTGTCATGAGGTCCTTGAGCAAGACCCTAAAACCCTAAATCCCCGGGCGCTTCAAAGGCTCCGCCCACTGCTCCCTCAGGGAGGGGTCAAACACAGAGACATAATTCCTCTACGTTGTTCTGTGTACGACTCCATGTGATCAAGAAAGGATTTCTTCTAACAAGCTAACGGCTAACAATGAATCTGAGATTTGAATCATTTATTTCTACAAAATTCTCTTTTAATATTTTGACCTCCCTCTAGCCTCCCAAAAACAGAGGAGGACCATCCTCCACTGCCTCCATGGATCAGCCTCCTCCAGTACCCACACACACACACACACACACACACACACACACACACACACACACTCATGCATTATGCATCATGACGCTTCATGGTGTTTCGGTGGAGGGACAAATAAATCCAATGATTTCCAGTGTGCAGTGAATCTAGAAATCTGGGGCAGGATAAGACGGGTCTTCTATTCTTAGGGTCCGATGCATCGATTCTTCCAGGCCCGACACAGGAAGGCTGCCTCTGAAGGACGTTTGGAGCGAGGGGGACGGCCTTGGAGGGATCCGGCCCCTGAGCCAGACACGGCCCTTCAGGATTATTCCCCCATAAACCTCCAGGATCCATATTTAAAGCCCGTCTCATTTAAACCGGTGGGCCCGCGCTTTACTTTATTACTTAGCTTGAAGGCGAATGGAAAACAAATAAAGCTGTCGCCGTTGTTGTTTTCTTGTATACTTTGGACCCTGTTTGTTTACATTCATCCAAACCATGTAAAGTGTGGGGTCTGGTTCAGTAGACCCCTGAGGGAAAGTTCTGAAGTTTTATCTTCAAGAAATCCCCTTCAAGCCTAATGGAACTACAACCGCTCACAGGTCATCCATCCCCCCGCCATGAGCTGGTGTTTACACTCCTGTGTGAGTATCTGTTTGTATCTTTGTATGTATGTTTGTTTGTCTGTTTGTTTGTATGTATGTGTGTTTGTTTGTTTGTATGTATGTTTGTTTGTCTGTTTGTTTGTATGTATATGTGTCTGTTTGTATGTGTGTCTGTTTGTCTGTTTGTATCTTTGTATGTCTGTTTGTATGTTTGTATGTGTGTCTGTTTGTATCTTTGTATGTATGTTTGTTTGTCTGTTTGTTTGTATGTTTGTCTGTTTGTTTGTATGTTTGTCTGTTTGTTTGTCTGTTTGTTTGTATTTGTGTCTGTTTGTTTGTCTGTTTGTTTGTATGTTTGTCTGTTTGTTTGTTTGTATGTTTGTCTGTTTGTTTGTCTGTTTGTTTGTCTGTTTGTCTGTCTGTTTGTTTGTATGTTTGTTTGTATGTTTGTCTGTTTGTTTGTATGTTTGTCTGTTTGTTTGTATGTTTGTCTGTCTGTTTGTTTGTATGTTTGTCTGTTTGTTTGTATGTTTGTCTGTTTGTTTGTATGTTTGTCTGTTTGTTTGTATATTTGTTTGTTTGTTTGTCTGTTTGTTTGTTTGTTTGTTTGTATGTATATGTGTCTGTTTTTAGTATGTATGTTTGTTTGTCTGTTTGTCTGTTTGTTTGTGTGTATGTTGGTCTGTTTGTTCATGTTTGTCTGTTTGTTTGTATCTTTGTCTGTTTGTTTGTCTGTTTGTTTGTCTGTTTGTTTGTCTGTTTGTCTGTTTGTTTGTCTGTTTGTTTGTCTGTTTGTCTGTTTTTTTGTGTGTATGTTGGTCTGTTTGTTCATATGTTCATATGTTTGTTTGTTTGTCTGTTTGTTCATATGTCTGTGAGCAGGACTACGGTAAAACTACAGGACAGACTTGTATGAAATGTTACCCAAAGGTGCTTGATTACATTTTAAGATTTTTTTTTTTTTTTAGTAGTGACGTCACAATGTGAGTATTGCTGCCTTTGTTCTTGTCCTCGGTGCACTTTGGGCTAAACAGAGGGGCTGAAGTGGAATGCCCAGGAGTCGAGCGGCTACAACATATCTGAGAGATACTCAGAGAGTTTGTTGGAGTTGTAAGTAGATTTAGAAGCTGACAATTACTCAGACATTCATGCAGGACAACTAGAATAATGTTATGTCTTGGCCGAGGTTTTAGCTCTCTGAGTGTTTGTTCTAGTCTTGGAGATGTTTGGGTTTTGATGGATTAGTAACTCAATCCTTCCATCATCACTGACCTGTCAGTGTAGATGTTCCAAAGATCTCTGAAGATCACCACAGTATGCCAGAGACGCCATGATGCTCAGGGATGAATTACAAATCCACCTCCTAAGAACCTCTTTGCGTTTCCATTGGCAAGGAGCCAAGTCAGAGCCACCCCATTACGTCACCGTATAACGTCAGTACGTCGCTGTCTGGTTACCTAGCAGCGCTCATGCCATACTCAAGCACAAGGACGACGATGGAGGAGCTCAGCGTCTCCATGCCAGTGTTTCTGCTGGCTTTGTAAGCCTACGTTGAGATCCAGAGCCGAAAAAAACAACTTTTGTTATTAATCTTAGAATAAAAAAAACAAACAATATTACTGCTAGTTTATTGGACGAAACTCGCCTGGCTGTTGTTTTAAAAATGTCGGTTCCGTGTTTTGTGCCTGTTTTGGCCCAACCCCTGACGTAATCGGTCCTTGGCTCTAGACCAGCAAAGAGTTGGTGCAGTTTTGAGAGCCAGGAGCTGGTGCTTAGGCTGTCGAAAAGCAAATAACTGGTGCTAAGTCAGGTTCTGGCTCCGAATTAGCCCAGGAACCAGCTCGGTGGAAAAGGGCTAAGAGAGAGAGAGATACACAGAGAGAGAGAGAGAGAGAGACACAGAGAGACAGAGAGAGAGACACAGAGAGAGAGAGATACACAGAGAGCGAGAGAGAGACACAGAGAGACAGAGAGAGAGACACAGAGAGAGAGAGAGACACAGAGAGAGAGAGAGAGAGAGACACAGAGAGAGAGAGAGAGAGAAACACAGAGAGACAGAGAGAGAGACACAGAGAGAGAGAGAGAGAGTGGTAAGGCCTTCTGGGGCGTCACACATTGAGATAATAATGGTTTGGTTTGTCTGAGGGGCGATCACGTTGAACTGGAGGGCAGCCACAAGCGGTCGGCCGGTAAATCCTGTCGAATCAGGCGGGAGGTTATAACCTGAGTCAGACTATTCAAAATGAAACAGCAGCCAATGTAACTGAAAACAATGAGATTATTTGTCTTTGCAGATTTATCTTCTCGGCTCCAACGTTCAAAAATTAAAAACTAAATCAAATCGATAAACAAATCCACTCCAGTGACTCAAAACGGCGGAATCCATATTCTCCCGTCCCGGCTCCAAATGAAATATGGCGCCGGAGTTCTGGAATCATGTACATGTGATCCGCATCGAATTCCATTAACGGACAATAGGAAACCAGCAGCCTCCACGCTGATATGACAAAATACTGATTTAATCTAATATAAACTAAACGCAATGGAACCATATAATGGGAAATGTGAAGTTCACACACACACACACACACACACACATGTGCACACGTACACACTCACACACATGCATATACAGACTCACAAGTTCAGGACTTTATTATAACTTTCTATAACAATACCTGAACATGATCAAATATAATTCCAGGAGAGCTGCTGAAGTGATTTCGGTAAAACCACAGGTGTGTGTAGTTTGTGACAGCGTTCACACACACTTTACTGACGGCCATTAATACAATGATTTACTTTTCCAATGAGGTTTTACTTTTGAAGCCGCTGTTTGTTTGTTTTTTTGTCTGCAGGATTACAACTAATAACTTGATACTTGCAAATATACGGAAGAGTATTAAATTCATCCTTTTTCTGAATTAGCGACTTATTGTCTCATTAATTAATTAATGTATTTTTGTCTGAGCAGCCTTGAAGCACCTTGGCCCCCCAGTCCTGCACATTAATTATTGGTCTTTGTAACATTACTTGATTGTGTCTGATTCGACCTGATGAATATTACAAAATTGACAAAACTGGACTTAAGTGGAAAAATTCTCACGAAATTTAAGTAAAAATTTGCAAAGATTTTAAAATGATGTCGTCAGAACCGGCAGTGTGGAGAATGAACCAGTGGAGAGAAAAATAAATAAATAAAGGTCTAAAGGTCATGTGGTTCTAACCCGGGTTTGAAAGGAGGCCCTTACAAGCCGGGCCTGGACTATGAGCTGGGTCAGCAGCGATAAATGTATGATGGTGGAAAGGTCTCCCCGGGGCAGTAAATGAAATGGTCGTCCACTTTCGTTTCTCCATCAGAGAAGCTCTGGACACACAAGCAAACATTAATACACACACACACACACACACCCACACACAACCTGTCAACACAAGGACCGGTTCACAGCTCCCACGGGCCCACTTAGAATCCTGCAAGGCCAGCGCTTATAGATCCCGCCTCCTCCACTCCTCTCCATAGACACACAAACAACCCCCCCACAAGCAGACAAGGTGACATAACTCAATCATAAATGTGTAATAACACAGTAATAACAATGTAATTAACTGTACAGCTGTTGTGAAGCAAATGCTGGATTAAAGGACTAGTACACCAAAAACAAGCATAACCTGTGACTTGCTTCTTGTGATACAATATAGTAAAGAATTACGTTTTGGTGTTGTGTTCATGCCTGCGTAGAATCCAGAGCTCATCATCTGAGAGTCCGTTGGAAATATATTGAAATGTCTGCAGAGCTTTCAACTCCAGAGCGAGGATGATGATCCCGGAACATCACACTCTGACGTGGACAAATTTACATCCGGGGTTTAGAGTCAAGGAGAGTCAATCTGAAATGACGTACTGCAGCATTCATGCAGGAGTACACACTCAACTACACAGCAGAGACTGAAGGAGATTCTGTCTGCAGCTTCATGCTCCAGAACACCAATGAGCTCACTGTCAGTCGATACTGCGTCTTTGCAACTTACCACGTATGTTAATTAATAAGAGCATCTCATTATGTTGCAGGACAGCTTAATTGAGCAGCATTCTTGTTTCCTTCATACAGCTGCTGGGGCAAATTATATGTATATAATTTCTAGGAGACTGGGCTAATGAGAAAATATGCTTTGTTAGAATGTGTGTGGACCGACAAAGAACCATTCAGTGTCTCTGAGAATCAAGCAGGACTTCAATAAAGACCTGCGTTCATTGTTTGGATAGACGTGAAGTGTTCTTTCACATAATTGTGTCAAAAAGACTTGAATGTCACTTCTTTTGTAGAAGGTTCTCCAAGATGGACTTAAGGCTCCGATCATTCTGCAGGGAAAATGTGTCCCGGCTCTGATTGTTGTTCAGGTGACTTTCACATGGCAGTGTGAACAGCCCAAACCACATCTGATATTTAAAAAGGCCCCAAATGAGACACAGGTGGGATTTTTTGTAATGCTACGTCACTCTGAACCGTCGGAGGAGAATTCATGCGACGTTGACGTCATCTTCCACTATAAACATCACTATAAACACTATAAACACTATAAATATCACTATAAACACTATAAACACTATAAACATCACTATAAACACTATAAACACTATAAATATCACTATAAACGCTATAAACATCACTATAAACACTATAAATATCACTATAAACACTATAAACACTATAAATATCACTATAAACACTATAAATATCACTATAAACACTATAAACACTATAAACATCACTATAAACACTATAAATATCACTATAAATACTATAAACATGAATATAAACACTATAAACACTATAAACACTATAAATATCACTATAAACACTATAAACACTATAAATATCACTATAAACACTATAAACATCACTATAAACACTATAAACATCACTATAAACACTATAAACACTATAAATATCACTATAAACGCTATAAACATCACTATAAACACTATAAATATCACTATAAACGCTATAAACATCACTATAAACACTATAAATATCACTATAAACGCTATAAACACTATAAATATCACTATAAACACTATAAACATCACTATAAACACTATAAACACTATAAACATCACTATAAACACTATAAACACTATAAATATCACTATAAACGCTATAAAAATCACTATAAACACTATAAATATCACTATAAACACTATAAACACTATAAACGCTATAAACATCACTATATACACTATAAATATCACTATAAACACTATAAACACTATAAACACTATAAACATCACTATAAACACTATAAATATCATTATAAATACTATAAACATGAATATAAACACTATAAACACTATAAACACTATAAACACTATAAATACTATAAATATCACTATAAACGCTATAAACATCACTATAAACACTATAAACACTATAAACACTATAAATATCACTATAAACACTATAAACACTATAAATATCACTATAAACACCATAAACATCACTATAAATACTATAAACATTGCTATAAACACTATAAACATGAATATAAACACTATATACTTCGCTATAAAAACCATTAACACTTCAAACATCACTATAAACACTATAAACATCGCTATAAACACTATAAACATCACTATAAATGCTACAAACATCCAAATAAACACTTTAACTACAGACAAACTTTGTTGTAGTTCTTCTGCGGGTCAGTTTAGGACGGTGAGCTGTTGGTACTGGAGTCCCATATAGACCGCATTTTAAAAGTAAAGTTAACACTTAAACAGAAATAATCCAATCTAAGAAAAATTCAGATGGAGGATTAAGAATGGCAACGTAATGTTTCCGGATTATGAAGAGCAAATAGTTCAGTAGATGATCCTATTTTTAATCCTGATTATTTCTTGACTATTGTCCTGGTCATGATTCTTCTCTGAAGCCCGACACGTGTCGCACTAACGCCAGAATGAACGTCATCTGCATCCTGAACACTGAGTAACCTCAAAATGGACTGACGGCCGTATGAAGCCAATAAGAGATAGAATGCTGAGAGGAAGGGGGGAGGAGGAAGAGGAGGAAGAGCGGGAGATAAAGTTGATTATTCGATGGTTTGAGTGTGTAATAAAGATGGATGAAGGTGTAAACAGAAGTAGCTGACGCCCTGTAGTGCAGTCGCATGGGAGAGTGAAAGGGAACTATTAATACTCCTGGAGATTAATATTAATGATTAAGCGGCTGATATTAATGGCTGCTCCTCTAATTAGCATCAGCGGGATGCAATATGCTTCACATTTATTTTACACATGCAAATCAAGCAGTGAGTACTGAACGATGGCGCTCCTCTTCGTCTCTCCTCTCCCTCTCTCCTCTTCCTCTCTCTCTCCTCTTCCTCTCTCCGCTCTCTACAAGTTCCTCCTTTTTTCTTGGTCTTTTAAATCAGAGAACGATCCAGTTCACAACCTTAAAAACGAACCTTAAAACTGTTACTGTGTTGATTAGAGGAACTTGGTCACGGTGAATCATTAATAAATAAAATAACCGGAGTTATTGATGTGATAAAGAATCACAGGCCTACAGCTTCAAACCCAAAACACCCAAAATAAACTTCAAATATCTCCAGAACTATAAGTTCATTTGCATAACCTCTGTCTCTGTTTGACAGGTAAGACCTCCCACTGAGTCATTGTACCACAGGAAAACCATGAAACAATGTTTCTCGGATAACTTCCGCATCGAATTTGATAAAAATACAAAGTTCTTGTTATTCTACACAGTTTTATGGGATGGAACCAGGAGAACTCTCCATTTGGACCAGCTGGAGGGACAACCCAATATGTGCCTTAAAAAACGATTTTGACCCCAGAGAGCACCACCTGTGTCCACTAGAGGGAGCTTTATAGACATATACTATACACATAATGTAGCGTTTATCTGAAATGAAAATAAAGAAAAATAAAAAAAACTTGGTCGAATCCTGAAGTTTTAAAACACTGCACACAAAACTGTTTTGTTTATTTGAAAGGGTTCAGGAGACTGGGGTTTGGAACCCACCCAAAAGAGGCCGTCTCAGAAATCCAGTGTGGACCCTTAGGCAAGGTTGTGGCACCCACCCACATCTAGTGCCGGTCCAAAGCCTGCATAGATGAGAGGGTTGTGTCCGGAAGGGCGTCCATCATAAAGACCTATGCCAAAACGACCAGAGGACCCCCTAAAAAAGGAAAGAGCCGAAGGAAGAAGACGACATGGGTAGTCCTTGGGAAGGACACAAGGTTCCGTCTGTCCTCTTCATAGAAGGGGGAGTGTCGATTTTGTTCTGTTTCATAAATAATGTTACTTTTAATATTTCTCATAAATCGCGAGGAAAGGAGCCAATCGAGTTGGTTCGGGCATCTGATCAAGACGCCTCCAGGACGCCTCCCTCTGGAGGTTCTTCAGGCTAGTCCAACTGCGAGGAGATCCCGAGGTAGACCCAGAATTCACTGGAGGAACTATACATCCCATCTGGCCTGCGAACGCCTCCGGATCCCCAAGGAGGAGCTGGAGAGTGTTGCTGGGGAGAGGGAAAATCTGGAAGTCCCTTATTGGCCATCTTCCATCGCGAACCGCCAACATCCAACAAAACAATCACCACTGAGTCATTAGGCAATAAAATATGATTAAATAAAAGAAAATCCAACAATGGATCAAAAGTCTTTTCAGCCGTTGAAGAAGAATGAATTCAATAAAGCGCAGAATTGTCAGAGATGTACATAACAGGAGGATAGATTATTGCAGGCGGTACAACGACAACTGGACTTTCTAATATACTCAACCAAAATTAAAAAATTCAGGGTTCAAACAACAGGTGATGTAATGGATTCTGAATGATCTCAATCATCTCAAAGCAGGAAGTGATGTCATTCTCGGCATCCTTCCCTTCCTCACGCACGTCCCTCCAGCTTTTGAATTATTCATGGAACAAAATTGTTTTCTGTTGTTACAGATATCGGCGACTTGTTTACCGGCTGATAATACGAGTGATGAAATTAATCAGGGCGGTAAGAATGTTTAAAGTGTTTACGGGGGGATTAAGAAAAGACTTGTGTGTGTGGTAATAAATCATTCAACTTCAAATACATTCAGACAAAGCAAACAGAGAGAGAGAGAGAGAGAGAGAGAGAGAGAGAGCAGCAACGCCACAGAGAGATGATGAGAAACAACGGGGTCTTCTTTATTTTCCTCTACCTCCTCTTTTTTTTTTTTCCCTCCATATTGTTGTATTATATCCGTCGGGAGAAACAAATGAATACGCGGCGCGGTGAGAGCCGGGGCAGCGAGAAGGCAGAAAAGGCTGACCTTTGGGAGGATTATGGGATTTGTGTTAGAATAAAGCGATGAGGCAATATTGCAGATGTCTTCTGTAAAACAGACTCGTTAGCAGCGAGAGGCGGCGATCGCAAAGAGGCCGATACAGCGACAGACAAAGCGGAGGGGATCCATGTGTTAATGAATTGCCTGTGGGTTGCTGTGAGGGTGGAGGTGTGGGGGGTAGGGAGGTAGTAGGGGGAGGTTGATGGATTCTACGTCGTGGCGAGAGAAGCTAATCTGAAGTGGGAGCTTAAAAAGTTAATGAAAACTGAGTTGTGAGCAGCACAGTCGTTCCAACAGACACAGAGAGGGGGGCGGGGTCTCAGAAATAATAAGTTCCTATTGATCCGTGTCTCCAACCTTTTGTTCCTCCCAGTAAATCTCAAAGCCCACTAGGCTCACGGAAGTCTTTGTCACACAGGAAGTGCCATCTCATAAACCTGCCCGATCTCCAGCTTCTCCGTTGGCTCTGAGGAAGGCCGCCGCGTCGAAACGTTAGCGAGCATGTTGCATATGACAAGAACGGAAATAAATTGGTGTAACTGAGATTTGCTCCTCTTTTGGATACTTATATTGTCATTATTGTGCTTCCAAAAAAACTCTGCAAAGTTCTAACACTGATCAGAACCAACATTAACTCCTACAGAATTTTGTGCTACAGTAGCTTTTCTTTAGCATCACAACACAGGCTCGGTCAGGCTAGGTTCTTCTCGTCTCTCCACTTCGGTACGTACTAATCACTGCCGTTCTGGAGACCCATCATGTTTGGTCCTTGTCACGTCTGCTCAGATCTAGACACTTAGAATAAAAAAATGTTCCAATACTATCTGATAAATATAAACCAGGTGTCGTTTATAAGATGATGCCTGTTATTCTGACTTCTTTTGTCAGTGGACATAATGTTATGGTTGATCAGAGTAAGCATCCGGGAGGTAGTTGGAGGAATTTTCATTGTTTATAGATGACATGAAACGCAGAAAATAATGTTTATAGGAGACAAATTTAATCGTGATGGAGAATTTATAATAGTCAGAGTTATTGTTTCAATTTATGACAGAAATCGTTGGAATCTTTCCTGAGTTGTTGTTGGGAGCATCAATCATTTTAAGTTCAGGTTCTATTCCAGCAGATTGTTGAAATCATCGTGTTTGTGAAGTTCTTTTCTGTCAGGCAGAAAAAAAAGGGTCACTCATGCGTTTCAGGAAAAAAATCAAACTCTTTTTTAACCTGCCTGGTTTTTGAAACTCATAAAAAAATCAAACCAGTCCGATGATTTTCACCATAAATCTGCACAGTTTAATAAAACAAGTACGAAAGCGTTAAATCATTCTTGTACTTGTGGTTGCAGTAAACTGATGCACACAAGGGGGAGGGGCTTAAGTCTCAGGTGTTGAGACGGAATCGCTCCCCTAAAAGTCTGGGATGTTACGGAATCCTCCCCGCAGCCGCAGAAGATCTTTGGTGTTAACGCGATAACTCAAAGAGCACTTCAGGAATCATTTTCAAATTTTATACTAACATAGACCTCAGTGCGAGGAAGAACTGGAGTGATTCTGGGAAAGATCAGTTGTATATTTTGGACACTAGGGGGAGCTTAATCTCCAAAAAGTTCCCCCATAATTTCGCAACCGTTTGGTGAAAATGAGCAATACTGCAGACATAACGTCACATTTCATTTTAGGAATGCAATCAGGGGGATTGTTTGCACAACACAGGGGGCTGGGGTCTTTTTGGGGCTTTACCCTTGCCTAGTTTTAAAAATAAAGCCAGATTTCATTCATCAATCTTGTAATGTTGTTGATTTCTTACTTATTCGTAGAACTCTTCTGGTCTGAATGCTCACATGAATTCACGGGTTTAACTGACCGGGGTGATAAAAGATTCTTTGGGCCGGATCGGGTCAAAAGTCAGATCTTCAAGCTTCAATCCTGCCTGGAGATGATATGGATCTTTAAAGATGCATCTCCCACATTTGGTTTGTAAATGTAAGGCAGGAAGCTGTTGTTGTTGTTGTTGTTGTTGTTTTACGTTTCACACAAGCCTTCAAACATGGCGTCTCTGTTCAACCAATCAGAACCCCCTGATGTCTGGACCAATCATCGCTCACTCACAAATCCTCTTGTACCTACCATCAAAGGTGTACTCTTCAAAGAACCGCAGCAGAGTAGAATGGATCAAAGATAGTGAGGTGAAGGGCACCCTAGGGTGTCTGTTCAACAGGATGCATTAATGGGTGTCCTTGAAATGAATGCAACTTGGCTCTGTGCCCGCTAAAGCATCCATCCAGTTGAGATGGATGTGTCAAATAGTTAGCTTTGATGGTTTCCAGTTTAATTACTGAGTCACTTAAACTAGTTTAATGTAAACCAGAGTTTGGATCTGTTTGACCATAACTGAATCATGACCTTCAATCTGGAGAACCTACGACAGCTTGTGTCCAGCACCGCCTACGCTGACGTAGGAACCGATCCGTATTCTAAGAGCCACAACCAGTTAGAATAAAAGTCAAAAATAGAGTACTTAGAACTGTTCAAATCTTCTTCATATCTGAAAGAGCTGACAGAGTGGCTCTCCGTCCGAAAAGATCTTGACAAAGGTTCACGTTCCCCGTCGTAAGCATACAGGCCCCTGGTGGTCCAAGTCTAAGCATACACGCCCCTGGTGGTCCAAGTCTAAGCATACAGGCCCCTGGTGGTCCAAGTCTAAGCATACAGGCCCCTGGTGGTCCAAGTCTAAGCACACAGGCCCCTGGTGGTCCAAGTCTAAGCACACAGGCCCCTGGTGGTCCAAGTCTAAGCTTACAGGCCTCTGGTGGTCCAAGTCTAAGCACAAAGGGCCCCTGGTGGTCCAAGTCTAAGCATACAGGCCTCTGGTGGTCCAAGTCTAAGCACACAGGCCCCTGGTGGTCCAACTCTAAGCACACAGGACCCAGGTTGCCCCTGGCGTTGCCCCTGGCGTTGCCCCTGGCGTTGCTCCACCATCTTCATTAGTTGGTTTTGAACTCGATTGGCTGTGAGGCTCTCAAAGGTTCCGAGGAACTTCAACTAACCAAAGCTAACTACCCTTCGGTATGTGGTGAGAATATATTGACAGTTTACCTGGGCTTTATGGGAGATGTCACGGTGATGACACTTCTTATGGGTTGAGATGGTTCTTTTATTTTTTAATCTCAGATCAGCATCTACCTTGTTTAACAATCCCCTTAAACAAACTCCTCCTCCTTTCACCACTACCTTGACTAGAGGTTAAAAAAAAACTTATTCCATCCTTGAAAACTATAATTGTGGAATCATCATCCTCAATATCCTTCAAACGTATTTCATGGATCATGTTCAAACTTTACACCCGCATGAACCTTAATGTGTGGAAGAACTGGATTGATTTTGGGAAAGATCAGTTGTGTCCAAAAGTTTTTTTACCCCCGGTCCGATTTGGTCCAAACTCAATTTTTTCACAACGCAGGGGATTGGGGACTTTTCGGGGACGTACTCTTGCCGTCTGGGACGACAGCGTCAGTCTAGTTGAAGACCAAGCCAGTACTAAAGTCTCGCCTCCCATCCGCCACCTTGACTTCACTCTGCCTCCCTGTTGCTGTTCTCACTACCGGTTCCACTGCCGCGGCACTGAAAGTGGACACCAGATGTAAATCCTGCAGAACGGCCCGTCATAAATGTAATTGTCCATCGATGACCAGTACCGTCTTTGCACCAAATGTTTGTCCTTAAAGGCGTCCCTTAAACTTGAAGTGACACATTTAAAGGTAAGTTATTCTCCAGTTGTCTTGCAGGACACTGAATATACGACTGGTCAATAACTCATGTTAAGTGAAAGCCACATATTAACCAGACTAATGTCGCTAACCCTTAAATGGAACTCCTCATTTATCTCCTTTACACTCTCACCCGCCCCCCCACCCCCCCCCCCACCCCCCAGTCTGCCTGGTGTCTCAGCAAGATGCTCTTATCTGACCTCTAAAAATATGGCGAGGACAGATTTGTGGCTTTGCCCCGATAACCAATCAGATGGCTCGGGTTGTGCGGGGCGGACGACCCCGGTTGAGTCTTAAATCACATTTTCTCCTCATCGTCTCTTTGTCTTCTTTATTGCTTGTTGGCGATGGTTTTATTTGGTACCGACCGATAGAATAGCGAGTTCCTCAGCCGGGCTGAAGACAGCCTGAGAATCTAGATAACATCAGAGAAGTGGAAGCAGGAACATGAGACGGACTTCTGGGGCAAATAAAAGATATTTAAAAATATCTAATATATCAGATAGAAACGAGGTTCTGAGACCGGACCGGTCCACTTCGCTACATGTGTAAGTCTGCAGCCATCAGTGGTGTTACACAGAACCCACTCTGGTCCTGCTGTACAGGTGTCCATCTGCTGCACCAGCCACACTACACACACACACACACACACACACATAAACACACACACAAACACACACACATAAACACACACACACACACACCAGTATCCACACATGCAGTTCGCAGCGAGGTGCCTGATTATACCTCACTGTGGAAGGATTTAATCTCTTTTGTTTCTTAACCCATCTCTCCATCTGAACCCTGCTCCCCTGCCCAGCCAACCAGCATCAAGTCAGGCGGAGGGTTTTATTTTACTGGCATCTTCACAGTTTGGGGTCAGAATACGAGAGAAAAACTACATTTGTGATCAAACTCTTCCTTCCAGCGTGGGGCTGCAGATGAGACCACCAGGGTTTGAAATAGGCCGGATCCAGGGCCCGCCTCCAATAAATGAATGAATAAATCTGATTCACTGCATAAATGCTCTGGGTTCAAATCCACCAGGAGACTAGGGACCTTTCTGTCTGGAAATGTGCATGGGGTTCGCGTCGGTTACTTCCTCCCACCGTCCAAAACAGATGGGGTCGGATCCAAGTCCTCCAGAACCAAACATAGCAGCATCGCTTACACAAAAAAACGAATGAGTGAATGAGCTCAAACACAATGAATAATGTCACGTTTCTTCTGGATCGGGTCAGAGTGTCGGCGGACCCTCCCCAACAACACTCTCCAGCCTATCCTCAGGGAGCCGCCGCCCCCGAGGTCAAACTTCCATTCATCAAATTAGATTTCGTGTCTCAACCTTCTCTGACTCCTTTACAGTTTTATTCTCCTTCTTTTCTTATTTTAAAAAATGCATTAAAGACTTAATGATTGGTTATGATCACTGGAAAAACTTTGATTAATTATCTTACATATAGTCATGGGTTCTATTACTTTTGTCTCAAAATCCCGAGCATAACCTCTTTTTGAGGAGATGAAATAACAAAAAAGTTTTTTAAAGTTTTGCCTCACATGAGAACAAATTTAGACACGTTTAAAGATGAAGAGAAAATGGGATGTTCCGGTTTTCCAGGGCGTAGACTGAGCCTCACACCATTCATGTTGTGAAACAGTTGAATGATTATAATGAGGTTAAATATTTTATATCCACAAAAACACAAACTCTAGCTAGTCAGGGCTCCTGACCCCGTGACCCCGTGACCCCGGACAGGATAAGAGTTTACAGAGAATCAATGACGTTTGAGTAAACTGAATAAGTACAAACTTGTACACGACCTTTATGTGTATTCAGTATTATATAGAAAGAAAAGAGCTTAGTCCTCATCTAATTATTCATTATAGGATGTTTTATTTGATCAAAAATAAAACATCATGTCTTTAATTGATCTGTTCTAGATCTAGATCTGTAATTAATACAATATTATCTATCATAAATGACAGGAAACATTAAAATCAGATTTTCTGTCACCTGAAATTAATCACACTTAATTCTCCATATTGACTAGATATAGTGTTAGATAGAATGTTCGATTTAGCTAAAATGTCAGACGGATTGTTAAAGGGAATGTTAGATAGAATGTTGGCAACATTTAAGTCAGAATGTAAGGTAGAATGTTAGATAGAATGTTAAATGAATGTTAGCTAGAATGTGAGTTAGAATGTTTGATAGAATGTTAGCTAGAATGTTAGTTAGAATGTTTGATAAAATCTTAGCTAGAATGTTAGTTAGAATGTTGAATGAATGTTAGCTGGAATGTTAGTTAGAATGTTTGATAGAATGTTAGCTAGAATGATCGCTAGAATCTTAGCTAAAATGTTAGTCGGAATGTTAAAGGGAATGTTAGATAGAATGTTAGCAACATTAAAGTCAGAAAGTAAGATAGAATTTTAAATGAATGTTAACTAGAATGTGAGTTACAATGTTTGATAGATTATTAACTAGAATGTTAGTTAGAATGTTAGATAGAATGTTAGACAGAATGTTAGGTAGAATATTAGCTTGAATGTTAGTTAGTATGTTTGATAGAATATTAGCTAGAATGTTAGTTAGTATGTTTGATAGAATATTAGCTAGAATGTTAGTTAGTATGTTTGATAGAATATTAGCTAGAATGTTAGTTAGAATGTATGATAAAATATTAGCTAGAATGTTAGTTAGAATGTTTGATAGAATCTTAGCTAGAATGTTAGTTAGAATGTTGAATAAATGTTAGCTGGAATGTTAGTCAGAATGTTAGCTAGGATGTTAGATGGAATCATAGATATAATGTTGGCTAGAATGTTAGCTAGAATGATAGATGGAATGTTAGATAGAATGTTAGATAAAATGTTAGCTAGAATGATTGCTAGAATGTTAGACGGGATTTTAAAGGGAATGTTAGATATAATGTTAGCAAAAATTTAAGTCAGAATGTAAGATAGAATGTTAGATAGAATGTTCGATAGATGTAAGTTAGAACGTTAGTTACAACATTCGAATATTCGATAGATAGAATGTTAGCTAGGACAACATTCGAACATTCGATAGATAGAATGTTAGCTAGGATGTTAGATGGAATGTTAGATAGAATGTGGGCTAGAATGTTAGCTAGAATGTTAGATGGAATGTTAGATAGAATGTTAGATACATGGAAGTTAGAATGTTAGTTAGAATGTTGGGTAGATTGTTAGATAGAATGTTAGGTAGAATGTTACATGGAATGTTAGATATAATGTTGGCTAGAATGTTAGATGGAATGTTAGATAGAATGTTGGGTAGATTGTTAGATAGAATGTTAGATAGAATGTTAGATAGAATGTTAGGTAGAATGTTGGGTAGATTGTTAGATAGAATGTTAGGTAGAATGTTACATGGAATGTTAGATATAATGTTAGATAGAATGTTAGATAGATGTAAATTAGAATGTTAGTTAGAACATTAGTTAGAATGTTAGATAGAATGTTAGATAGAATGTTAGGTAGAATGTTAGATATAATGTTGGCTAGAAGATAGATGGAATGTTAGATAGAATGTTAGATAGATGTAAGTTAGAATGTTAGTTAGAACATTAGTTAGAATGTTAGATAGAATGTTAGCTAGAATGTTAGATAGAATGTTAGCTAGAATGTTAGATGGAATGTTAGATGGTATGTTAGATAGAATGTTAGATAGATGTAAGTTAGAATGTTAGTTAGAACATTAGTTAGAATGTTAGATATAATGTTAGATGGAATGTTAGATGGTATGTAATTTAAAATGTTTCCAAACAGGAATTCTTATATTTGTGTGATCTTTAGCCGTAAAGGAAATGATAACAAGTAGTTTCCGTGACTTCTTGTGGTTATAAACTGTAGATAAATTAGAATGATGGGTTGATGGAGTCGGTCAGCGGTACCAATAATGAAGCTAGAGGAGAATCTTTAAGTTCTGGTTCATCTCTCTGTGGACACAGGAACTACTTCCAGATGTTGGATAATATTCTGACCAAACAGTCTCAACTCAGAATCCATTTCTCTTTTTTCCCACTTTTTCAATAGATTACAGTCACAACCTTCATCATCATCAGGAGACGGAGTCTTCTCAGCTGTGACGGAGATTCATCTGTTGACACGTAGGTGATGTAGGTGATGACGATGATGATGGTGATGAAGTGGGAAGTTCTAGCCTTGTGTGACTTTCACAGCTTTTTCCTCCCTTTGGGACTGACCCAATAGTTTTCGGTTCTTTTAGTTCTCGTGTTCTCCCCCCTACATTTGTCAGTTACCCTTCAGAACTTCTGGGTCAAGTGTCGAAGCATTTCTCAGAGTCATTTTGGAATCTTTGCTTCCTTCCCCGGACCTGGCCTTGTGAATTTGATTTATTCATTTTTTTTTCGCTGCACTCTTTGGGATTTGATCGTTTTTATCGAGGTTACCTTATTCTCCCTCATTTCCTGCCTCAGATTCCTCTTTAATTTCCTGCTCGTCAGTTTGGTTGAACTCATTTTGTTTGTGTTTGAGAAATGTGACGTAATCTGTTCATAATGGAACCCAGTAACATCATGAATATGTTAAAGTGTAAGGGGCCGAGGATGGAGCCCTGGGGGAGGAGCCAGGAGGAGGAGATGCTTACCGTGGCTACTGAGAATGACCTATTCAATATGTAGGATATTAAAGACTGTGAGGATGTAGGAAACACAATTATCTGACTTCATTCATCCAAAAAAAAAGTCTCATAATTGTCAAATTGTTTTTCTAAAAATTGTTTTCCAAAACATGGAGCGATTCGAAAAAAAAAAATATGGACTATTTTCTGTAAAGTACAAAAATTTCATCATGAGTCAAATTTATTTTGACTTTTTAACATGTCTTATGAAATAATTTGTCATTTTAGGGTACATTTAAATGTTTAAGTTATTAACTTAAATGTCCCATAGAAATAAAATGTGCAAATAAATGATTTCCCCCCTATTTTTCCTTCTCATGGAGTTAAAAGTTTAAGTTCTTCAGCTCAGATCATGAAATCTCTGAACTGCGACAGAAAGGCCGCGGCTGATTCCTACTGTCGCCGACTTTGTGTCCCACAATGATGCAAGCTGCTGGTTTGGATCGGCGCCGCCTTTTTCATTCCAAGGAAACCAGCAGCCACTGCATCTGCAACGATGGAGATTTGATTTGAGGAAAGTGTAAAGTGTATAGTCCCTGGTCAGAAACGCGATAAACAGGCATAAAGAGGTGTGGATAATGGCGGCTCGCTGGTTACTTCCGTATGCGGACCCCCGGCACGATGGAGCCCGGCCAAATGGTCATCTGTTCTACTGACGTTGACCACATTAGTCCGATTCCTGGCGCACAGGTGTTTTTGTCGGATCACCAGCGTTATAGTATGGCTTCCCCCGCCATCCCAGCACACCCACCAAATGAACCATTATGCCGGTGACACGGCGCCAAACGAGCGACTCTCACACAAACATCGACGGCGGGAGAGCCAGATAATGGTCAGAAGATTACCACGCCATAAAACCAGCGTCGCACGGAGGAAAGCAAAGAGCGGGTTCTAAAACGGCGAACACACTAATAGATGCTGGAATCCCAATCGTAATGGAGCTGATATTTTAGCAAAACTTCAAGCAGCACATTAGCCGTGTTCAAATAGCATCACATACACACACATAGCTGAAATCACAGCGCTGTGTTCACACCAATGTGTGTCGCCGCTTTGGCTGGAAGACCACTTAGACCATCAGAGGAGTGACTGGGAAACGGGCCCAGGATGCAAAGCAGCACCAGCAAAAGAGATGGTTCCAGGGCTAGTTCGGAGCCTGACTTAGCACCTGTTAATTGCTTTTTGACAGCCTAAGCACCAGCTCCTGGCTTCCAAAACTGGTGCCAGACAAGCACCAACTCTTTTCTGCTCTAGATCATAGAACCGGAATAGAATGGCGTGGCTCTGACTTGGCTCCTTGCCAATGGAATAGCAAACAGGTTCTTAGGAGGTGCACGAGTTGAACCAACTAAGCACTGGCACTGAACAAGCTAAAGGTTATTTTTGGTGGAAAAGGGATACAGCTGTCCCTGCTTTCACCACTATGGTTGGTTCTAACCACTGCAGACATGGATCACTCCTCTGGAGTTCCTCTGTTCTTGTTCGGTTCTTGTCAAAGCTGCTCAGATCCATTTTTCCACATTCCAACATGACAACTTCAGAACAACATCTCTGCTTGCTGCCTCATATATCCAGAATGTTAAATGTTATTCTAACTTCAACTGCTGGTGGTTATAATGATATGGCTGATCATGACCAAACATTAAGTCATTAAGTAATGTAGGGACACTATGTTGTTATTATTTATCTTCTAATAAAGAAGTTATTAAAGATTTAAATATCCGGGATCCAGAACCAGAATGGGTTTTGCAGATTGTTTAATTTCATATAAGTGAGCTTTGTTTTATCCAATCAGATTCTTCCCCTGGTCCCTGGGTCTAAACGACGGCGTGGGGCGAGCAGCTTAGAGAGAGAATACCTCTGACTGTTCAAATGACCGGGATGATTTTTGTTGGGTGTCGTCATTTTTAACCAAACAGATTTGGAAGCTGTCATTTAGGGCGTGTTCTTTCACACGCCAGGGTATGCTAGGTAGGCTGGGCGTGTCCTTCAGGTAGGCTCATCCTGCATGAGTATTACCTATGAGGGGGGCACTTCATTCATATCCTCATCATTTTCAAAAATTTGAGTCCTATTAGAGAAATAGGACCTCCATGCTAATGGAAGAAGAACTGAAACGCACCTGTGTCCTCTTTGGCCAGGTATTTGGACTACTACTCATCGTAGGACAGTAACGGAACCAAATGTTACAGAATATCTCAATGTAACCGGGCCTGTAACCAGCTGAGATAGAGGCTCAGTTGGATGATTGACAGGACAGATCATGCAACCGGCACAGTGAAAGTTTTGGAGTGTCCCTGCTTTTGGTGAAAATAACAGCAAACCCTCTGCAATGAAAACACATTCCTACAAAAACGAGGAACAACACGACTATTTCTGTTTCTGCACAACACCAACACTTTAGTAAAATTGCCCTGAACAAAAATTGCAGCGAGAACTTGGCAGCCTCTTTCACACACCTGCGTTATTAGTAGGTATTCTTCAGGTTCTGCTATCTATATTTTGTCCCACTGCTTCAGATGGCTCACACCGCCAGAGGGTGAAAATTGAGCTTTAGATTTCAAAATCAATATCCGCCTTCCTCTAGATTTTGCGGTGTGAAAGAATCCATTAATTTCTTTTGCTGGTTCCTGCAAGGAATTATACAAAATGTATTTCATTCTGGGCTTTAGAGTCGGCCGTGTCCTCCAAGATATGATTCTGTCTCAACGGCAACTACACGTCCAAGGAGTTTAAAAGTCCTAGAGGTCTGAGCCCAGGCTTTAATAAAGTCTGCATAGAATTCTGGGTTCTACGGCGTTAGGAGGGAAAACAGCGCTGATAAATAAGAATCCAAATTAAAGGAGAGGAAGTCGTCATCACTCCCCTGAAAACAACTAACAGCGTGAAGGGTTTGAGCTGAGTCACCAGGAGACGGAGGGAAGGACAGAGGAAAGACGGGGAAAGCAATTAAAGACGGAAATCACCGGGAGGTTTTGTATCCGGGAGAAAGACATTAATGAGCATAGAAATAAAAATATTAAATACTCAGCACTTACCCAGCAGGACAAAAACTAACAGGAAACAGTGAAAGAGAGGAATGTGTGTGGATGGAGGAGAGGAAAGGAGACGGATGAGGATGGAGGAGAGGAAAGGAGACGGATGAGGATGGAGGAGAGGAAAGGAGACGGATGAGGATGGAGGAGAGGAAAGGAGACGGATGAGGACGGAGGAGAGGAAAGGAGACGGATGAGGATGGAGGAGAGGAAAGGAGACGGATGAGGACGGAGGAGAGGAAAGGAGACGGATGAGGATGGAGGAGAGGAAAGGAGACGGATGAGGATGGAGGAGAGGAGAGGAGGGGATTTGGTCGGGGTAAACATGAGGGGAAATAATCCTCCTGCAAACAGACCAGCTCTAAATAGACACAATTAAAAACCTGGCTGGATGTGATGAATGTGTCCTCCTGGTATCAGGACCATGTCAGGACAACCAGGCCCTCCCCTCACACCCAGATTGATGATGATGATGATGATGATGATGATGAAGATCACATTTGTTCTTTTTAGTTTTTATTTTGATCTACAACTATTCTGTAGATCAATTCATTTATTTTTAGACTAACTCAAGTTTTAAAAGTCATTGAATCTCAAACAAAGACAGAATATTAACTGATTATTCACTAACTCTGATAATAATCCAATTAAATCAGATTGTTTTCACATCAAAGGAGTTTAAGTGTCTTGGTGTCTTGTTCTCCAGTGACGGGAAAATGGGCCGCGAGGCGGACCGGAGGTCCGGTTCAGCATCAGCAGCGATGATGGCGTCGTATCGGTCTCCTGTGGTGCAGAGAGAGCTGAGTCGCAAAGTTCTCAATCTACGAACCAACCCTCACCGATGATCGTGAGCTCTGGGTAGAGACCCGACCAATGAGGTCAAGGATTCCAGTACCAGAGATAAGGTGAGGAGCTCAGACATCGGGAGTGAGCTGAGGGGTGGAGCCACTGCTCCTTCACGGCAAAAGGAGCCAATCCTTTTCAGGACGGATCGGATCAGGACGCCTCCCTCTTGAGGTGTTTCAGGCACCAACAGCTCACTGGAGGGTCCTGAAACATCATCAGGCGGGGAACTGTCAGGATCCCCCAGGATGGGCTGGAGAGTGATGCTGAGGAGAGAGATGTTTGCAAATCCCTTCATAGCTGCTACTGCGACCCAACCACAGATAAGTGGAAGAAAATGGATGACGGATGGATGGATGGATGGATGGATAATGGATGCATGGATGGATGGATGGATAATGGATGGATGGATGGATGGATGGATGCATGGGTGGATGGATGGATGGATGGATGGGTGGGTGGGTGGATGGATTGATGGATTGATGGATGAATGGATGAATGGATGAATGGATGAACGGATGGATGGATGGATGGATGGATGGATGGATAGATGGGTGGGGGGACAGATGAATGGGTGGATGGATGATAATGGATGGATGGATGGATGGATGCATGGGTGGATGGATGGATGGATGGGTGGGTGGGTGGATGGATGGATTGATGGATTGATGGATGAATGGATCAATGGATGGATGGATGGACGGATGGATGGATGGATGGATGGGTGGGAGGGTGGGTGGATTGTCGGATGGATGGGTGGGATGGTGGTTTGATGGATGGGTGGATGGATGGATGATGGATGGATGGGTGGGTGGGTGGATGGATGGATGGATGGATGGATGGATGGATGGATGTTTAGGCTGGAGACGAGTCTAAATCTCGTCTCCAGCCTCTGAGTTCTTAGGTTCTTTGGACTGGACCTCCCAGGTCGACATGTTTCCATGTGACTGTGGTTCTGACAGCGGGGCAGAGTTCAGAGAAGCAGCGGCGAGAGAGAAATGGATATTTTACCGATCAGGTATATCTTAAAACAATCAGAGGCCTGATGAAGGGCTGATGAAGGGCTGATGAAGGGCTGATGAAGGGCTGATGAAGGGCTGATGAAGGGCTGAATGGTCGAGGTATTTTGGAGAGGAAAAATTCACCTCATCAATCAGCATGATAAAAGGTTTCAACCGTGTGAAGGCTTCTCCTTAAAGGTACAGTCCGCTACTGGGTAGAGCAACAAACGTGTCGCTCAGAGATCAAAGCATCTCATGGAGGTTCAGAGGGAACGGTTTGACATCTGAAGTGCAGAGTGAGGCGATACGCAGATTTATAACGAAACTGATGTTGCGATGTTTTTGTTTTTTTTCACAGACATAAATCAATACACAGTTAATATTCATCATTATTAATATTATTATTTCAAATCAATACAAGTTCAATATATAAGATCTTCGATCTAAGTTTGTGAGCGCTGTAAAAAACAGGATTGTTGATGAACCCAAAACATTATTTCAGATGGTAGAACTCAAGTAAATTAAGTATTTAAAAACTTTGAGTAATAAGTTAGACTCAATTTAATGTAGGTTAGTAGTTTCTGTAATTCCTTTTAATTAATACACTATTTTACAGTGCACAATTAAACTCCAAAAGCATGAAAAATGTAAAATTCCGACTTTTTTTCATGGTTTTACCCTAAAAAAAAAAAAAAATCGAAATCCTAAAACAGTAAATTGTTTAATATTGATGAAATTCTTCGACGTTAAGTTATTAAGTTATCCCTGCAGTCTTGTACGACAAATCTCACACACTGTAAAACAAATAATAATAAATTGTTGGTCTGAAGAATACTTCAGAATACTTGTATGTTTGTGGTACCACAGAATGAACATAAACTCTGTATTTGTATTTGTATTAGTATTAGTATTAGTATTAGTATTTGTATTTGTATTTGTATTAGTATTAGTATTAGTATTTGTATTTGTATTTGTATTAGTATTAGTATTTGTATTTGTATTTGTATTAGTATTAGTATTAGTATTTGTATTTGTATTAGTATTTGTATTTGTTGATGTTGGGAGTCTTTTGGAGTGCAACATGGAAATACGATGACGAGGCTCCGGCATCCTTCATCACCTGGACTTTTATCACCTCCCTGAATAAAGGTATTACTCATGCATGTGGAGCTTTGTCTCTTAACTGCTGCAAACAAAACCGCCCTTCAGCAGAAGTTTCCATTATAACCCGAAGAAGAAACACACACACACACACACACACACACGCACACACATAATAAATGCCTCCCTCTATAATGACACACTGACAGCAGCGGACCATGTGCTCCATTAACGGCCCATCAGCACCGGGAGAAGCTCTTCATTCATTAATGAACACACATTCATATTCGCCGGCGGTCCCACTGACTGGAGTCTTTCTGAATCGGCGCCCCGCGGCCAAATCCGCTGCAGCCGCCGCCCCGAAACCATAAATACGGCTTCATGTCACCGCCGCTGCATATTTAAAGCCACTAATGGCTTCCTGCAAAGCGCCGGCTCTCGCAAACACAAACTGAGCCAAGGTGAAAAATTACCGGCGTGCCGGCGCCGAGTCCTGTCAGCGGCACGACGTCTGAACGCGCACAGGTGCCGCAATGGCCTCTGGGTAACATCAGCCACGCATTTGAGCACTTTCACGGAGGTTAACCGGTTACTAACAGCGTTGGTTCCACGCTGCCACTGGGTGGTTTTACAAACAGGATCAGTCACATGTTCTGCTCCAGCAAACAGTTGAGCCGGACCTTAAAGGGTCAAATGTCCTTGAATCAAATGTCATCGGTATTTTTTTATTTTTATTAAATAGGTTAAAAAAAAAGCTCAACAAAGTGAGTAGAATGTGATGGATCTCCTCGAAGTCCATCCATCTGCACCGGGTTTGGACTTAATCAAGTGTACCGCTGGACCAATGGACCACCAGACCAATGGACCACCGGACCACCGGACCACCAGACCACCGGACCACCGGACCACCAGACCACCGGACCAGCAGACCACCGGACCACCAGACCACCGGACCACCAGACCACCGATCCACTAAAATTCCATTGAAATCTAAACTCTGGCCCAAAAGTCGATGGAACCTCATAAACAAAGTAAATATCTGTAAATAAAAATACGTATTTTTCATGATGTGTTAATTATATTTATATTTATATTTATTTATATATTTGATCTGCCTCATCACTCATTCTTCACACCTGGGTCCCATTTGTTTGTTTGTTTGTTTGTTAGTTTGTTTGTTTGTTTACGTGGTGACTAAAGGCCCGAGGAGCATCAGGAAGTCCAGAACTCGTGAGTCCTACACCCTACCCAACACTTCCTGTCCACGTCACACACACACACACGCACGCACACACGCACGCACACAGACACACACACACGCACACATACACATACACATACACACACACACACACACACACACACACACACACACACACACACACACACACACACACACACACACACACACACACACACACACACACACACACACACACATGTGCGCTGAGGTAAAGCCGTTTGCTTGCGTCCGTTGCCGGGAGGGTAAACACAAACACAGAGTCTGATCTGAGAGTAAACACTCAACGCCATCCGGCCCGCAGCATCCAGCGCGCCCACATCAGACGGAGGCCCGGCACAATCCAGTCACGGCCAACATTATTACCCGGTACCGAGTCTGTTTGAGTGATTGTTGTTTATTCCTACATTGTTTACGCTTCACTTGACTTTTTCTCTTTTTTTGCCATCTGCAACAAATTCTCAGATGAATCCAAGATGAAATATGAAGAAACACCAAAGAAGAAGAAGAAGAAGAAGAAGAAGAAGAAGAAGAAGAAGAAGAAGAAGAAGAAGAAGATAACGAGAAATCAATGTAGAGCCTGAAATATATTTATTATATTTTATTTCCTTTAAAGGTTCAGTTACTGGACGGCCATCTTGGTGTATATATATATATATATATATACATATATACATACATGGGTACATATATATGAATGTATATATATATATACATATATACATACATGGGTACATATATATGTATGTATATATATATATACATATATACATACATGGGTACATATATATGTATGTATATATATATACACATGTTTAAACATGTTTGACCCCACGCACTATGACATATGACCTTCTCCTACCCCCCCGCCCCCCCTGACTCAGAGGTTCTCTGTTCTGTAGCCTCATTTCCACGCGTGAAGAAACTCATCGCCAGCGTGTTGCACAGAACGACGCGGCGTGAAAACGGTGGGCTTTGAACGTCTCGTAGGTGCGTTCACTTCAAACAAAGAAGAATGAGTCGTGTAGAAGAGAGAAGAGGATACAGACCACCTGCTGAGAACATGGATGTCCTGTTACAAGCTTCCAACGTGTCAAAGCCTGCACACACACACACACACACACACACACACACACACAGGTACACACACACACACTCAAAGGTACACACACACACCTGTGTGAATGTTAGATATCACCCGTGTCTTTATTCTGCCAACGTTTAATGAGAACGGGAGAGACCAAAACGTGCAATCATCATCATCATCATCATCATCATCATCATCATGTCAGCGAGCGAACGCCAGCATGAGGTCATCCAAGACGCTGGCGCCGCCTGTCATCTTATGCAATAAATACCTGAGAGGAGTGACACCCACACACAGCAGTGACACACACACACACATACACACACACACACACACAGCAGTGACACACACACACACATACACACACACGCACACACACACACACACACAAACACACACACAAACACACTAGTGACACACACACACAGCAGTGACAAACACACACACAGCAGTGACACACACACACAGCAGTAACACACACACACACACACACACAGCAGTAACACACACACACAGCAGTGACACACACACACAGCAGTAACACACACACACAGCAGTAACACACACACACAGCAGTAACAAACATACACAGCAGTGACACACACCCACACAGCGGTGACACACACACCCACTAACATCAGTCTCCAGCACTGAGTGGGCCGGTGGCATCAGCCCCGACAACTTTCAACAAAACTGTTTCCCAGCATCACACCACGGCGTGCGTTGATGTCGGAGAATCTGCTGGAAGGTCGGAGAGTTGGACGATGAAGAAGACTTTGACCTTCCACATATGAGACCGTTACACCGAGGAAGACGAAGAGCAAAACAAGCATCAGCAGTGACAACGACAGCAGAGGCCCGCTTAACCTGAGGCAGTAACTCAGGCGAGGCCCAGAATCTCTCCAGAATCAACAACAGCAGCAGAAAGACTGAGCAGGAGGAAGATGAGAGAGTGAAGAAGAGGAGAAGAAAGACAGGAAGAGTTCATATTCTGAACTCTGGATAACAGCAGCAGCTCCAGATATCTGACAACAGCAGCAGCGGCTGGATTAACCCGGAGAGAGAGAGAGGGAGAGAGAGAGCTTATGCTAAGCTAATTAGCATGAAGAAAGAGAGAGCAGAACTCTTACCTAGGACGCCCAGTCGGTAGTTGACAGTCATGACGATCACGTTCCCGTAGCTGGCCAGGATGCTGCCATCAAACATATTCCCAGTTCCTTCCATGTAGGAACCCCCGTGGATGAAAACCATCACCGGCTTGGGGCTCCCGCTCTCCCTGATGTCTGGAGGAGGGGGGGAGAGGAGGAGGTGAAGAAGAGGAGGAGGTGGAGAAGGCGGGTGCAGTGATTAGATGACAGATTGAAGGCGACAGCCAGAGATTTCATTTTCAAAACTTCAGCTGGCTCTTTAATTTGATTTTTTCTTTTTTTTTTACAGTGATCCTGGTTTTTAGCCCCAGATCTTGTTAATTTGAGGTGTCAAACCCTTTTTTCTACGCCGAGGCCGCGGAATATTTGCAGTGATTGGAAAGTGTTCTTTTATTTATTGACCAGCGTATTTTAAATCCGTGTAGGTGTTAATGAAACAGGATATTTAATGTGCCGAGTTTTTCGTTTTTTCCCTCAGGCGACAAACTGTCAACACGCAAGAGTGGAAATGCGACCTGTCGCTCTAACAGGCGTGATTAGTCCGCAAGAAAACGTAATCACGCTTTTGGTTTGACAGTTTTTATGCAAAAAAAGGAGAAAAAAAAGCTTTGTGTTATTCAAACAAAGTCAGAGGTGTTTGTTTTTTTTAAGAGCCGAGATTTAACACGGATAAAATGTCTTTTTGTTGAAATGATTTAAATATTTCAAACGGTTTTATTTATCCTAAAGGTGCGTCGATCGATCGCCATGAAGTCGGCAATTTGCAGAGCAGCTTCACTTGAGGCCGGTTCTTAGCATGCGCCGCACACGCAGAAGCTTCCACGACCCTAAACGTCTCACGGGTAAACCAGAAAACACAAAACAAGGATCTCTTCAACCACCAACTTAATCGAGTACTTCAAAACCCAAGGAACGTAGCAAGTTTAGTAGCCAACGTTAGCAGAACAGCTAAAGCTAATGGGAGGTTCAGAGCTAGCTACAACCCCGATGTATGTATGTATATATGCTGTTATATATAGTTCTAAAACGTTAGGACGAAAGAAGCTGTGGCGGAACAACCCCGAAAGCGTCAGTTTAGAAGCTAACGTTAGCAGAGCGGCTAGAGCTAACAGGAGCTCAGAGCTAGCCTTGACCCCAATGTATGTCTATATATAAATTTGAAATCGGTCACACTTTCTAAAGATCGGTGCATCTTTACTTTATACTTTATACTTGGGACAAGATGTTTGTTCTGTATGATAAATCGGAAGTAAACACTCATCAAACAATGAGGCGTGAAACGATTCTCCATCGCAGCAGCAGGAACGTCTCTGTCTGAGCTGCATCTGTTCATCTGAGGTCAGGAGAGCGTTAGCCTGCTGTTAGTAGCAACATTAGCCGTATTAAAATATGAAACAGCCGCCTGATACAGAGGAAGAAAGAACGCCGCGCCGTACAGCTCCAGCCCTCGCCGATGCTCTATTATGGGCTGGACTGTCAAAGCGGCATATGAAGAATGGCGAAGCTAACAACCTGCTGTAGCCCACGTTAGAAACAAGCTCCCGCTTTCATCTCCTTCGTCTCCGAGATGATGCTTTTCATCTCGCTCCGCTAACTATCCCCGTTGCTACACGCCGCCGCACGTATCGTTTATCCCACTGATGTTTCGCCGCCGAGGGACGAGGCGTCCGGAGAGATTCTTCAGCCAGCCCACGCGGAATTAAAAATTAAGCAGGCAAGCAAATAGAGACGAGATTCCTCCGAGAGGCAGGGAGTGAGAGATGTGGGATGGATTGTTCATTAGTCCCACTGGAGGGAAGGTGTTTATGAGGGAAAGTTTGCTGAAGAGACTTTTACTTCCTGTGGTAGGAAACCATCATAGTTACTCACAGAAAGTATAACTTCACATTAAAGCTTCTCCTGAAGCAGCGTTGCTCCGCCACTGGACCCCAGAACCGCCACCTGAGCCCAGCCATTTATGAAAGGAGCCCAAACTATTCCAGGCCTTTTAGGAGGATTTCACTTTGAACCTGCAGACGTCATTCCCTGATACTGGTTTCCTGTCCAGTGAGCTCATCGGGAATTCACCCGCGAGGGGCGGTGCCGGCTCAGGAGGTGGAGCGCTCGTCCATCCAACAGTCCAATTACATGGAAGCTTCATGAACTCGTGAGGGGTCAGATTTAACCCGACCCGTTTGCTCCGTATTAGGGATGGGTCATATTTTATTACCTGTTGTGTTTGAGAACTCCATCAAAATAGTCATATATTTATTCATGTATTCAAGTTTTCACTTCCCTGTCCATCAGCGTGCCGTTACTGTTTAAAAGAATCAACGCCTTTGCATTTGGACATGAGCTTTTTCAAACCGTAGCTGTACATAATGTCTTTAGTTCTGTGTTATTATTATTTATTTAACCGACGCGGACTGTTCAGAACACCGTTCCACACAAACTGGAGGTGGTTCTTTTTCGACATTTTTTTTGGTAGCTTTTGCGGTTACTGCAGTAATAGTTTCAAAAAAATTACCAAGAATTATATATATATATATATATATATACATATATATATGTGTGTCTGGGCAGACTTCATCACATAATTTATTTTATCCGCTCTCGTTGTGTTGTTGTTTTCTTTGGTTGTTCTGCTCCCTCTGTCGCAGCAGGCGGCAGCCATGACATAGCAGCACATCATAAGTCTCCTCTGGCAGGGGTGTGTGTGTGTGCGTGTGTGTGTGTGTGTGTGTGTGTGTGTGTGTAAAAGGTGCTAATGATGGTGAAGAAAAATACTCCTGTGTGCAGAACTCTTTCTGATTGGCCATAATGGCCGAAGGAGACGCGGTGAGGATGATGATGATGATGATGATGAAACAGCGAAGCCTTGACAGTGATGATTGTAATCATGATGTCACAACCATGACACGTATGTTAATTCTGTTGTTGGTAAAAATAACATTTAGAATGATGTTTCCGACATCAGTGATTATTTTTGTTTGTTATTCATTATTCGTCATTCTAACATTTATTTCTAACTTCTAGTTGGAGGTTGAAATTATTTTTTTTGCTCTTTTGTTAGTGGATAAATAAAGCTAGATTAAAAAACAAAGAGAAGGGGTTTGTGTCACAGCCAAAGCCTGTAGTGTGAACTTGTAGCCCCCTCTAGTGGACATAGTTATTATTCCTCAGCCAAAATCCCTCTGTGGGGTTAAAATCCAGCTGGTCCAAACGGAGAGTCCTCCTGGTTCTGACCCACAGAAACTGTGTAGAAGAACAAGAACTTTGTGGTATTTCTATCAAATGTGATGCAGAAGTTATCAAAGAGTTTCTGAACAAATTCACTGATTGTTTACTTTCATGTTTCTGTAA
>VRLP01006116.1:0-30990 GCA_009660295.1 Lophius piscatorius | reverse complement strand
TGAACCTGGACTGTTTCACTGTGTGAACCTGGACTGTTTCACTGTATGAACCTGGACTGTTTCACTGTGTGAACCTGGACTGTTTCACTGTGTGAACCTGGACTGTCTCACTGTGTGAACCTGGACTGTTTCACTGTATGAACCTGGACTGTTTCACTGTATGAACCTGGACTGTTTCACTGTATGAAGCTGGACTGTTTCACTGTATGAACCTGGACTGTTTCACTGTATGAACCTGGACTGTTTCACTGTATGAAGCTGGACTGTTTCACTGTGTGAACCTGGACTGTATGAGTGAAACTACACCATGACCATAATGATATCTGACATTGAATGTTCTACAGGTTTCTCAGGCTGCTTCAGAACTGAAGACCTTCTGTTTGCAAAATGCCCACAAGGACCCCCTCCTGACCGGGGTGCCCTCCAGCGATAACCCCTTCAGGCCTCCAAAGTCATGTGTCGTCCTCTGAGGTGTGAGGGCTTCAACTGATTTCACTCCATCATTTCCTTTTGAAGAGCCAAACAATGGCTCCACAGATTCCTCAAAGCACAAGACCCATTCCCCCAAGCTAAATGTCTTTCTGGTGTTTTAAGGGCTGAGCAGGAGCTGAAATAGATGCCGGATCTTCTGGGGAGGATTTCTCTCATGTGATCCACCGCCTCTGGAGTTAAAGAAGACACACAAACACAGACTTTTACTTGAGCACTGACGCTGATTCTCCGCTGACAAATTCTGTGGATGCTGAACCTCCACTCAGAGGACGTGTGCTCACGATGTTTCTGTATCCTTCTAGATTAAAACAGCTGGCCTTAAAGGTGCAGTCTGTCTCATTTCATTGCATCTAGCGGCAAAGTTCAGAAAACTGCAGCCTCACCCCTCCTTATCTAGAGTCAAAATGATGTCATCGTCTACAATCTATCATTTGTATCTAGTTATTTATTCTGTAAACAGACCGGCCAAAGCTCGCACTGAAAATAGGTTGAATTTACTTCATTCTATTATGTCAAGTGATTGCATGAAATAAAGTCATCTGCATCCAGATATATCTTTGACTTGATTTGACTTCTCTTTTAAGTTTCTTTTTACGTATTTAAAAACCTTTTTGGTTCATTTGGATCCTTCCTCTAAATGAATCGCACAGACCCAACAATTTTACCTCTGAACGGTTTCAAGAGTCAGGTCTGCAAGATTCCACCGCATCGACTGAGAGGTTTCCCAATGGGCGGCTTTTTTTTGTGCTGAATAATACGTATAATCTTCTATTTGTTCAAGTTCACGGACTAATCAACCGGCATTGGTTGATATCTGTGAAAAACGTAAACTAATTTAGAAAGAAAAAGTTTTTACAGTGAATTTAAAATAAACTTGTAATGTCACAGACAAATGTTGTATTACTTGCATAGAGCTCCCCCTAGTGGATATAGGTGGTTTCATGCAGTCAAAATGTATTCTCTTGATTCAAAATCCCATTTTCAGCACATTTTGGGTCCATTGTTTATCCAACTGGTCCAAATGGAGAGCCCTCCTGGTTCTGTCACACAGAACCAGAAGCTCTGTGGTATTTCTATCAAACTTGATGCAATAATTATCGTAGAGTTTCTGAGCAGAGTCACTGATCGCTATGTTTCGTGTTGTTACAGGGATATAATGACGTTTTATAGCCTCATTCATCCAACAAAAAAACATCAGGTGAGCATATGGTTCTTTGTTTCATCACAGATTAGTCACAGGTAGTAACAGGTACAATGGTTTAGGTTTTATTCAAGGTCTCACCTGTTCGTAGACACCAAGGATAAGCAAATACACCTGATAATCGTGGATCCGTTTATTTTGTGAATGAAGTTCAGGTGAAAGGAGGAAATATGAAAGTGTATCTTAACCAGTTCAAAAAGTGTCACACACGTCTCGTAGAACATCTGCACAGAACTTTTTTGGTAAAATAGAAATTAGACATCCACATGTGGCTCCACTGATAAGCCATAATATTATAACCAGGTAAAATCAGAATAGCACTGATTATCTGGTTACCATGGTTACCTGTCAGTGGGATACATGAGGATGCGAGTCAACGCCCCGTACTGAAGTCGATGTGATAAAAGTAGGAAAATCCTGAATAAGGACTAGAGTAACTTCGATACCTGAGTGAGAACATCTTCAGAACCGCAGGTCTGTGTTTGTTAATATTCCAAATTAAAACCTGTAAATTCACCATGTTGTTTGTTTTGTCATCTGTTTTTTTCATTATGCTAAAATACATAAAACAGTAAATCAAAGTTGACAGAGAAGGATCAAATGAATGATGTTCTGATTACTTAGAGATTCATGACTTTTCAGGATGCCGTTATATCATGTCACAGAAACACAGCAGCAAAGTCAAAGCTTGCATAAACCGATCGTTCGTCATCAAAACTAAAACGCTTTAAAATCAGCCTCCGGCTTCCCTTTTGGAAAACAAACAAACACCAGAACCGTCCTGCTCCAGTGGTGTTAGACGGCGGCCATGTGTTGTGAACACTTGCCTTCACTGGAACTCCTTGATTATTTTCAGAAATCGCATTTCGGTTCTGGGAAGTAACAGAAACGATAGGTTACAACCGAAATGTAGCTTTTCTAGTCCAGCCAATCAGTGGACTAGAAAAGTATTTTAAAAAAAAAACCACAGAGCTGAGCTAAGCTAAACACCATGAATAAAGACACTTACATATTAAAAAAAAAGAAGAAGACCCATGCAGTGGTAAGATATTAAGTACAGTAAGTCCTGGTGGTCTTGAAAAAAATGTGCAGTAGTGGAGGGTTCTTTCACGCGAGGCCCTAACTGCAGGGAGGTAGGGGGCGAGGTAGATGATCTTGATGAGTGATGATGAGTTTAAAGTGCTTACGGCCCGGGAGAAAAAACCTGTTTGTGAGTCTGGTGGTGCGGGACTTGATGGACCGGTTGCGCCTCCCAGAGTAGAGCGGTGTTCTCAGTCCAGGAGCGGTCTGAAGAGATGTCTGTGGGTACCGAGGATTCACCATCTCCACCCAGTCTCCGTTGATGTAGCGAGACATATATATATACATATATATGTGAATATATATATACATATGTGTATATGTGTATATATATAGACTATTTCATGGATCATTTTCAAACTTAATGCCCACGAAGACCTTAGTGCGAGGAAGAACTGGATTGATTTTGGGAAAGATTAGTTGTATATTTCCACTTTATCTCCAAAAGTTGCAAATTTCTCAACCTAGATTCCGATTGAGTCCAAATACGGTGCATATGAATCAACTCAAGGAGATCTATCTTGTATAGAAAATGTTTTACTAAAGGATTTTACTAAAAGGAAAGATCAGACCCTCCCTGTCAAACAGATGACCAACAAGAATTTTGCCTTTATTGACCCATTTCTTTACAAAATAAGAGATTTATGCATGAGGCATATATTCAGATTTTTCCATACGTAGGATTTTTAGAGAGTAGAATTTGGGTTTATTCACCAACGACTTGCATAAAAGTAACAGTTTATGAAAACTGGAGTTTGACAGGAAGTCTTTCTATACTGTAATAACATCTTGACAAAAAGTTCCAACCTCCCTTAGCTTCAAAAATTAAAGGATGAAATAAAATTCCAAAGCGAATTTTGGATTCAATAATTACGTTTTGATCCACCTGATCTTAAAGATCAATTACATGTAAAGGCTGAACATCGAGGACATTTAATCCAACTGAATTGAACTCGTTAATCATTAAATTGTTTTAAATGTGGTGGATTTCTGAACGTTAACAAGACTAGTTTGGTCGCAGCTTTGGAGAGTAAGACTCAAACAGTTATGCTAAACTCTCGTTGCCCCCAAAGATTAAATCTCTGCTGCACTGAAAGTATAAATAGATTCAAATTTTTCAGTCATTATTGAAATCTAATCTTTACAACTTGAAACCTCAGGGTATTTAACTTTGGAATTCCACATGAATTTGTCTCAATGAAGGTCTTGATAGGAAGCAATTCATATTTTGAAAGGTTAAGTTTAAGACTAGAAGCTGCTGAAAATGCATCTAAGAGTCTATTTGCAATGCCTATCCTATAAAATATGTTTGATACCTATCCTGTAAAAACAAGGCTGTATCATCCGCAAGTTGACTCAGAGACATTGATAGATATTTACTTTATTAAACCCCAAAAGGGGAATTTTAGTCGTTGCAGCAGCTCCAACATACAGGTATTCTATATATATATATACACCTGAATACAGCCATACATACACACTTAATGCAAAATTGAGTAAATGAAAAATACACATGTAAATTAAAATACAGGAATAATGTGCATGCAAATATAAAGCAAAGGGAAAGAGCCGATCTCCAATGGCTTATATAAAAATGTATTAAATTATTCTAGCTAGCGATGTGCAAAAGTAGTCCAGGTGCAGATGTGCAATAGTGAAAAGGCCTTAACTGCAACAGAGAATCTCCTTAGGCCACTTTTGAGCAAAAAATAAATAAATTTGCCAGAATTTGCATGGGCAGTGAGAATTTAAAAGTGGGGTACTGGACAACCCTGATGGATTTCCATCGGATTCCATTCTCCATCTCATCGTAGTTCCAAATGGAAGCTTAATTGAACTATTGCCCCGAGCTTATAAAGTGCGTATAGACTTTTTAAAGTGCTCACCAAATCCAAATACGTCGAGAGCTTTAAAAATAAACTGACGCTCTATAGAGTCAAACGTCTTACGGAACTCTGGAAAAAATAATGAAACTATTGTGGTGTATCTTTTGTCCTTCCTTCGGCTGTTCCCTTTAGGGGTCACCACAGTGGATCAGTGGAAAAGGTTTTACGCCGCATACCCTTCCTGACGCAACCTTCCCCATTTATCCGGCTTGGGACCGGTACTAGAAGCACACTGGCTTGTTTACTACCTCTGTGGGTGGGTTATCGGACAGAACCAAATCTGAATAATTTAAAATATCACAGATAAATCTTATGTTGTCAATTATTTATCTACCTGGCATAAGGCCATTTCAGGATTCATTGATTTCATTTAGGACTGTCTTTAATTTAGTAGAGGACACAAAGCTAGAATTTTCTAATCACTGGTTAATAATGAATTAGGACGCCAATTATCCAGCAGTAAGACATCTTTCTGCAGATTGGATGTTACAATAATCAAGCCTTGACACAGTGAACAAGGGAGTTATTCCTTATTTATACATTCAATGAAAACATTTATTAAAAAAAGATATGAGCGCCTGTAAAAATATTTTTTTTCTTTTAAATTCAGATTATAGTTCATCTGTTCCTGGAGATTTGTTTTTCTTTGGGCGATGTTCGATGAGCTCCTCGCTTTAATGACGTCATCCACCTCTACTTCCATTCTGCTCCTCCAGGGGGCGCCGCTGCGGTGGCTCCTCGTGTGAATGCCCGGCCTGCCTCCAGCAAAGAACGGTGCGTGGTTGGATGTGAGTGCCACCGACTTGTCTCTACTTCCAGATCGAAGATGGCGGTCTCGGTGTTCCCCGGCGTGCGGCTCCTCTCTATCGGAGACGCTAACGGAGACATTCAGCGGCACTCGGAGCAGCAGCCACTGCGGTTGGAGGTGAAGAGCACGCAGGATGCTGCCCTCATCAATCTCTCCAATGGTGAGATGACCTTTTCCCGGAGCTCCTCCGGCCTGGATCCACTGCTGATGCTAATATAGCTAATGCTAACATGCTTAATGCTAATTCAGCTAGGTTATCCATTTGTACCGTTAGCCATCGACAAGCTAACCGCGTCACCTCCCCCTACTCATCACGAGGGAGCCTTTAAAGGTCTAAAATGATAATGTCCTGGTGATGTTAAGGATTTTAAACATATTCCCCTGGCTATTCAACAAGTCCACCTTTTAGGAAAAATCATAAAAACAAAGCAAATTAGTTGAGCCAGAGTCCCCACCAAGTAGTTTAAGCTAACTAAACAAAGCCACGTTCCCGGCCAGCGTCGATCATACAAACATCTCGTAATGTTTATTTTTGGTCTTTTAATGTTTGTTTTTCTCACAGTTAAGCCATAAATGATCCGATAATAGTTTCCCTCCAGGAGAGTTGGGTACTGTTATGTAGCTGTTTTGCTAGTGTGGGTTATTATTAGCCCTGAGGGGGGGGAGGAGAGGGCTCTGACCGGCCGCCTCGCACCGCGGTCCAGGCAGCTCCCGCCGCCACACGCCGCTGTTTTCGGCGTCAACAGAGTGGTAAACAAAAACTTAAGATGCTTTTACTGCTGGAAAAAGGCGCTCTTGCTCAGTTTAGGGTGGCGTAATAAGTCTGGGCCCTCATTATTTATGCATTCAGCTTTGTTCTCATTGGAACAATAGCCCGGTCCTCGCCGCCTACTCCGCTCCCCCCATGTGGGGGGCAGCATCACCCGCAGCAGCTGCTCTCATTCAGGGGGATGCTGGAGTGAAAAAAGGCGCCCAAAAAATAATCCATTACCTCTTGGCAGGCCAACAGGGACCGATCTGTCTCATCAAAGGTGCAATGGGTAATTTAGGGGTATTTCTTTAATTAAATGAAAACTGCCACGATTCTGTTTTATTAGTATTCAATCACTGAGAATAAACACTTATTTTCACATTAGCTTAGAGAAAGCCCTTAATATTTTCAGAGGTAGCAGGGGCTTAATTTATAAAATTGTGCGTAGGATGGGCATCAAAAGGTGGAATATTGACATATTTTTATTGGCTTATATCGTCTTGCTGTGAGCTTCCTTATCCCTGCCTGTGCCATTACTGTCAACACTACCATAATACGGAACAAATACTGATTATCTTCCATGTGAGCTTGGACCTATAGATGAACAATATATGACAATATACAATAAACATAGTTTCTAAAAATATAGAAAGGAACATCAGCACTTGACAAGAACTACATTTTTTCTGAAACTTGACTTCTAGATGCCACAAGATGTTACACACTGCACCTTTAAAAATACATTTTGTCTCTTGGAGTCTTAATGGTTAAATGATTATGTAAAAGTAAATAATGTGGAACACACAGATTTAGCAATTCTGTTGACAGAATACATCTCCAAATGTGAGACCATGGCACTGCCGGAAAATGGTGTATTGCCCCTTCTGGGTTGGCGCTGAGTTGCTGCCTCAAATGACATAATTTAAGTACCATAGGGTCTTGTCCTTGAGTGGTGGGAAAATAGTTTTTGATTTAGACCATCATGGTGGAAATTGCCAAGTGGTAAAAGATATTTAACCATTTGCCACCTATTGCGATTACCTTATTACCTTTTCTTCTCTAAATTATGTCCGTGCAGGTGAATAGGTTTTATCCAATTCGACAAAGTCCTTAATCTTTACAGGTTCAAACTGGACCATCCGGCAGACATACTGATGACTGATGATAGAAACCTGACAAAACATAAATGTTGATGCTCCTGAAAAACTGCATCATAGTCTTGTCCACCGCAACTCCACTCCTCTTATATCTTTAAAGCACTCTTTTTTAGCACTTTGAGATTTGATCCAAATGTAAAGTGCATTATAAATTAAATGTATTATTATTATTTATTATTATTATTTAAAGCTGAACCCAGTACCTCTACGAAGGAAGCTCGTTTCAGCTGCTTATATCCCTGACTTCATCCTTTCAGTCATTACCCAGAACTCTTGAGCATAGGTGAGGGTTCGTACGTAGATATGTCAATAACAGAGCGTTGCTCTGTTCACCAAAATGGACTAATACAACGCATTCTAGTGCCATTAAGTTTAACTCATAATTTCAATTTCTAAAATAAAATTGTGAGACCTCATCCGATCCAATTTTGTGACTCAAAAATGATGATGATGATATGCTGTTTGATTTTAGATTTTTTTTTCCAGCCCTAGTACAAGCTTAGCCCAATAGTTCAACAGAAAGATGAAAAGTGCCAAAACAGGTTGCAGAGCATTGAAGTGTTGAATTAATATTTGAATGTCAACATTGTGGCAGAAACTCTTCAGCACGGCTAACATAAAATCTTCAATGTCTGCAGCAGATCTCCCGATGATATTTCCTCTTCAACTAGAACCAAATCTGTAAAAACACCTCTATAACTTAAAAAGAGTAAAAGCAGACGTTCCATGGCTTCTGTGAGCTCATGAGACATTTCTCTCTTCCTCCTCTTACTTCTGCAACGCGTTGAGAGAAAGGAACTTCGTGTCCTGAGGCCGACAAGTAGATTCCCCATAGAGATAATGAGTTTGTGCAGCAGTCATGTTTGAGGAAGATCAACTTCATGGGACATTATGTCCCTGTTACGGCTTCTCTGAGAACACAGATGACCGGTTTTACCACTCCCTATCAGTGTACACGATTAGACAGGAAGCAGTGACATGTGCCACCTGGTTGATGTCAGCTTCGTGATAAAGCCGCCATGATTCGTTGATTAATCGATTTGATGGTCGAAAAGTTTATCAGTCGCTGATAACGTTTGATGATTTCCGCTTCAATCATACATCAAGCAGAAATATAAAATATCTGCTGGTTACAGATTTTCAAAGCCAGATTTCTCGCTTTTTGTTGTCATTTATGACGGTGAATGAAGAACATTTGGGTTTTTAACCGTTGACAAAGGAAGCGATTTGAAGCGGTTGCATAAGATGTTTAGTATAAACAGGGAATTATTTTGTCATGAACAACGGGACAGAGTAGATGAATCAAGAGCTGTAAAGAACTTTCATAGTTCCATAGTACGGCTAAGGTTCCACACATTTTATAGGAGTGTCATAAAATGTCACATTAATCATGGTTTCTGTCTATTATTTAGACTTTTATATGCTTTAGAAAATAAATAAGATGGATAAGACAACTGTCCATCTCTTATTTGGAAAAAATGAAGAAATATAATAATAAAGGAGTGGAATATTTAAAAAATCTGTTAAGTAAGAAAATCAAATCGCATTTCCCCTTGAATAGGAGAGAAAAGTGGAGGAACTTTTATTTGATTGTTTTTGTGAGGTTACATTATCATAGCAGATGGGGGGGAAACATTGATGAAGTATAATAACGGCGATATTCTATCACCACATGGAAAACGTCTTGCAAGTCCGAATTTCGTACATCACCAAATTGGGAGCGGGATAAGAAAACACAGCCAATCAACTACTTCCTGTGAAAAGACTTAAGAGTCGATAGTATTGTGGATAACTATTTGTCATCTACTCGAAGCACTGCGACCACGGTATTTGACTCCGTCGCGCTTTTTCCACGGACACCGTCATACCCGAGCTCTGCAGAGATGTGACTTGTAAAGCTCAGGTGATTTTGTGTGCAGCAGATAAGATTTGTGATTCATGGATGTCGTGGCCCGTGGATTCATCCAGTCTGTGACAGCGACTTGTTATCTGACTGAGGACTGGAGACCGCCTTCTCCAAACTCTTGACTCCGGTAGTCCAAACGTGTGTAGTGAAGCTGGACTAGAGTGGGATTTAGTTAGATATAGTTTGTCAGGAGCAGCAACATTTATCGTGACAGGTTTTTATGACATGTTGGTCAGTCTGTCTGACGGCGGGTCCAGTTTCAACCAGTAAATCTGACCGAAGAGAAGAAAAGACAGAACTTTGACTTATAGGATAAAGCAGATAATGAACAAGTTTTTCCATGGGGATAGAATTTGCAGTAAATCGGAACACACACAATATCATAAAAAGATCATGTGTCATTTTGAATGTTGTTGTGACTCATATATCGTGATATTGTTTCTGAGTTCTTTTGTCCTTGGACTACAGGCATCCTTTTCAACATCACAAAGGCTTAGAAGGGAGTAGTTGCAGTATTTTCTGTGCTGTAATAGGGCTTGTGATTGATTGATAGAATTTATTTGGCTGATTCATCTCTCAGAAGTCGATTCTCTCTGAATCTGAATGTAAACTTCAATCGTTGGTGGACTTGTTTTTTGTGGTTTCAGTGGAACATTAAAGAACAGAACATTTTCCTTTAGGGTTCAAAGAGGAATGAAGTCTGTAAGTTGTTGAGCCCCCCTCCTAACAAAAGAGTGGAAGTGCCTTTTCCACAGGAATTTGAAAACGGCAGGAAGTTAGGAAAGACAGCCCAAAGGCGAGCGCGTATCACGGAATTCCTGGGCTCCACAGAGCAATCCAAGTATTTGTCAGCTAACGGCACATCTGGTAACCAGGTACGCTCCACCAAGCTGCTTATGCTTAGTTTAATGATAATCATGGCGTGCACGGGAGCGCTACCATTCACATTTGGTGATGGGGAATCGTGAAGCTCCTGAAACGATGCATGATGTGCACAGAAGATGTGCCGTATGACACACACTTCACAGTTCGCCGTAAATGAGCTCAGCGTATCTGACCTTGATTTGACGGAGAGGACATTTAAAAAAATGCTAGCTTGCCACTTCACTGAAGCCCACATGGCTCCCATGAGTCGGAGCCACATGGTGGAACAGTGCACCAGAACATGTGGGGAGTTTGTTCGAGCAGAAATGAGAATGTGCAGCACATGGAGTAGATCATGAAATACCGACATCTGAAATTGAAACCATGCTGTCCATTTGAGATCCGTGAGATATTAGCGCAAATGCGGCCATATTGGCAGACACTCCTCTGAATTTTTTATTAGTAAAAACCTTTGCAAGAGAGTAAGAGTGGAAATATTCAAGGGCACCCTATTACATTAGTAGATGAGAAGACCAGTGTGGACATATCCATACATGGCCCATGCACTTGTATGGATCTCGCAACAACCTTTGACCCTAGGCACAAAGAACCCAACTAAACCCTTTGTGCAAAATGGCATGCAGCAAAAATACTGAAAGTTAGGCTACAGACAAGTCTAAGACAGAGAGAAATCATTTTTTTCTTCTGACGTGAGTGGAGGCAATCTGCCAATCAGAAAAACAAAAGATAAAATTTGAACAAATATGACCATGAAAAGGTTTCAGTTGATATTACGACATGTTGCTTGTGAGGTCCATGAGCAAAGAAATACAAAATAGCAGCGCTTCCCCCTCAAAGGAGTATCGCCTTCCCCTAATCCTTGGACACGATTCAACAGCATTTCTTTCATTTCATTGAGTGCAATTTTTATTTATTTCATTTTTGCACTTAAAGTAGTGAAGCTGTCCTCAACCGTTTTTCCTTCTTTTAAAAGTGAAGCCCTTTGTCCTTGTGTTCCATCTGTCTGCAGGCCAAACGGCTTTAAGTTCTACTAAGAGCCACAATTTTATCTTATGAGTATTTGATAGTTCGACAAGCACGCTTTGAGGAATGCATTTCATTTGATTAGTTAGGCAAACGAACATTTGAATAGTTGAAACTGTATTTTTTTTACATAGTGATGTCATATTGGTTGGGGTGATATTACATGCTGTAAAAAGCAGTAAGCAGCTGACTCGGAAGAGAAATTGTCGTCTCGTCCTACGGAAAACTAGCAAGTCCTTTAATTTATTACATGTCTTGTGTTTTCGTTTCACCTTTTGGTATCAGAGGTTACCTGAGCTACATGGGAGGGATGATCCACAGTTTTTGCTTATAGTTCATTAAAACATCTTCAACACTTAGATCAGGTGACCGGGCCGTTGTTGACGGCGCTCGGCCGGACTGGCTTTAAAGAACCACCTTCCTGTGGGCCCACCACCTGCGGGTGTTAGGACCGTCTGAGCAGCTGTTCGGGACCTGGGCACACGGGCGCACAGCAGAATGGCTCTTAGAACCGAAAAATCTGTAATAGGAAAATTGAAAATGTCAAACATGGCCAAACATGTGACGTTCTGTATAACAACTCTTTTTAAGCTTCCATGGAAAATGCTTAAGGAAATTAGGGCAAGTTGAAAACTGGAAGAGCACGTCTTCTGTTAGGTCTGTTTGTACAGCATTTGGCTCACATGTGGGTTTTTGGTTGTTTTTTTTGTGTGTGTGCTTTTATGATATTTTTAACCCTCTTTCTTTCCTCTCCCATTCTTTCTAGGAGAGGAGGCGAGTGTGTTCAAGTGTTCAGTTTCCAGGGAGACGGAGTGCAGCCGCGTGGGGAAGCAGTCATTCATCATTACTCTGGGCTGCAACAGCGTCCTGCTGCAGTTCTCCTCACCTGCAGGTACACGCAAAAACACCCCATTACATTATAGCCTAGCATCAGTCGGAAGAGCTGGCACCAGCTGAGTGAAGAGCGCAAAAGTGACCAATAGTTGATTTTCACCAAAGGGCGGGGGTCTTTTGATGCGGGCAGATTTAGCCGTTAGTGTGATGCTTGGAGTGAAGAAACAGCCGATTATAACAAATATTTACTTCTTTCTACACTGGAGGCACGAGGGAGGGAGAAAGGGAGAGAGGAAAACTTCTATACTTGAGGCATTGGGGAGGGAGTAAGGAAAGACATTGCCATCTCTTTTAATCTGACTAGCGTTGCAACATTAAGGCGTTAACACATTAAGTTATTAGTGAGGTTGTGTCGGATGGTAAACTTGGCAGAAATGTAACGTTAACAAACACATCGCCCTTCACGTTAAAAGCAGAAACTCCTAATCGCCGGAGCCTATCCAAGATCTTTATGTACCTCATTCATGCTCAATAAAAGGGGAAGTCGGTGACTCTGAACAACTTTATTGATTTACGCATATGCATACATTGCCGATTATGAAATTGATTGATGTCTTCAAAGTTTTCCAGCGCTCTTTAATCTGTTCACAGCGTCGGCCTATCACGGCTCCTCACCTTTTTTTCTTGGACGTGTTTGGAGAGTTCATTATTTTCTCTCTTTCCCTCTTAATTTTCAGAGTTTGCATTAAAAACAATCTCTCTGCTGTGGTTTCGATCATTAACCTACTGTCACACATCCACCACACCAGACAGAATCAGTCGACTGATGACGTCACGATTTAAAGTCCGATTTTCTTAAAATGCTAAACCTTAGTTACCATTTAACCTTTTGTTTACTCAGCTACAGCAGTTTCAGGCAGCAGCATTTCTAAAATGTAATTGACTCACTAGAAACAGACGTATCCTAAGAATCAGACGCTTCTCCCATAGATCAGTTATTGATGTCATTATTTTTATACAATTTCTTTTATATCTTATTTATCCGAGACATCTCAGGTCCTGAAATATAACTCCTACACATGCAAAGTTAATGTGTCAATCATACATCATGCAAAGCCACCACCGCCCTACCTGTGTTAACATTCACGTGGGTGTCCTGGTCATGAGGGGAGCTCCACCCTCCGCTTACAGCATCGTATTTGGGATATGCCTTTTAAATGAATGCATCCATTTTATTCCTCATATCCCGGGTCGGGTCATGACACAGCGGCTTACGAAGGGCATTTTGTAGAGGTGCCAGGTGCTATTATAGCGCAATTAACGGATTGCTAGTGGTTGATAGGGTTTATTCCCCGCCAGCATTTAGAGACAAGAGCGAGTGAGTGATATTAAACATGTCCTCCACTTTGACAGCTGTCAGTCTGACTCAGCATAGGATGGCACTCTGAAAAAATCCTCATCCCTCTGTTCTCAAAGTTCTCACTGATCCGAACCCACTTCAGCACACGTGTCCAAACATTTTGTTGTGTTTCTATCTCAGGGCTCAAATTGCATCTTTAGTCACTTCTGACCACAGCTCCTTGCCTTCTACACCTCACTGTTGCCAATAAGACGTCTTCTTTCAAACTCTAGTGCCTTGTTTTATTTCTCTGATTATTGTAGCAGTCTGTGACTTTGGTTTCATTGCTAACGAGTTAGCTTTTAAATGATTGATATATAATAACAGCAACTGTCCTTTCGCCGGCTGTGTGACATAGTTGCATTTGGCCACATAGTCGTTTTTCATTAGTGTTTTTTTCCATCGTGAGCGGACCTGCTCAACATTGTTTTCGTCCAAACTTCCAAGTATATTTAATTCTTCATTACTGAAAGACAAAACTCTGTTTATCTGCGACTCCTGAAGTGAGAGGCTTTTGCTGTTGCCGTCAACCTTTTAGTTTCTGTGACGTCGCTCGGCTCAGTAACCTGGATAAGACGTATTCATGTATCAGTATCCTAGTTTCTGTGGGAGAGCTTAAGCTACAATATTCATTGTTCTCAAACTCAGGGTACGGTCTTATCCTGGTTACTGACATCCGGATATGTAGTTTACATACAAAAGCCTGATAATAACGGGAATACGGCCGTAAAATCTCCTTTCTCCTGTGAGATGAATCCTGTATTATTTATAGTAACTCAACTGGCTAGCAAGCGTGTTTTTTTATGCAGTTATGTAAGCAAGCAATTGTACGGGGTTAGGTTAGCTGATCTTGATACAAGGAAATATTACATCTGTCATACCACAGCAGCAGGTCTTACTTGCTCTACAGGGCACTAGGAGAACAAAGTATTGATGCTGTTTTCTGAAGCGGCCATTTCATCTATAAATGATTTAACTATGAACATAGCTATAAAGAATCTTTGTGACCGAATTGTCTGCATGTCCTTTTACACTGTGTGACGTACGCTCCGGTGTAAAGTATGACCTGCCCTTGTTTAGATTTTCATGTTTATGTTCTGCCACAGACTTTCAGTCCTTTTATAACGTCCTGAAGAACAGCCGTGGCCACAACACTGAGCGCTCCGCCTTCAGCGACAGAACAGAGGAGTCTTCTGCTGTACAGTACTTCCAGGTGAGAGGAGTGTAGAAAGGTACACACACCTGCTCTTGTTAAAAGGCTCTCTTATCTCTTTTGTTATTTAATGACAGATTTCTAATCCAGTCTATATATATACATATGTGATAACCACCAACATGCCAACTTTAATCTTGACTCACTAGATAAATAAAAAATAAGTGACATCTAGTGTTGACGTTCCAGTTATCAACCTCAGCTCACGCCCTCCCTATTCAAGAATCTACGGTGGCCTTTGAAAGTTTAAATGATTACATGGACGATAACATAGTTTTGGTTCCGCATTGTGTTGGCGTTAAAAGTCATATCGGCTTTGTCTCTACTCCCTCTGGAAAGGGGAGGAAATGAGGCACAACCAGTACTTGAGTGACTACCGTGGGAAGTGGTGAAATTAGTGCCAGACTTTTCCAAGCTAATGCCTGTCAGGGCAGCGAAATGCACCCAGCGCCGGCTGGACAGCCGTGTAGGGATTCCTCGAGGAGATCTCCCCCACCGTGCGTCCTTAGCCTACTGAGTTGAATCCCCTTTTTCAGTGGGGTCAAACTCAATCACAAAGGGGGCCATATTAAAGATGGAAACCATATCAAGGGCCAAACAGGTCTCAAATTGTCTATTTGATCTGAGATATAATGACAATTTAAGTCTTGTTTTATTTTCCCGGAATAGAAAAAAATGAAATTACAGATTAAATTCATCAAAACAGATCGGCATAACTGATTTTTATGTTTCCCTTCTCTATCAACATAGTTTCACAGAATATCATCCAATGAAAAGATTCTTGTCACTGGCATCAGTAAAAGCCAGAAAACTATATTTTTCAAGTTAACAATTACATTCATAATCAATTACTTTTACATTAACAATTCAACCAAAAAGGAAGTTTAATGATGGACCCTCGGTAAACGGCTGGATGGATTTGGTAGTTGTTTTTTTTCCCGTCACAATAAAATATTAAAAGTAGACTGTTGCTGCAGTCAGGAGCAGCTGCTCCTCAGAAAACAGTCCGGTGCATGAATAGCCTCCAGGTACATTTCACATTTAATCTTCCTGGACCTAATATAAGTGTTTTCTTGTTTTTAACGCAACAGCAGTTACATATTTGGACAGCTAGAGGAACACAAAACAAAGGATTTGTAGGCTGGCGTTAAACCCTTGGTATTTTCAGCAACGACGTAGTTATAGATGTTATATTCCAGTAGTTCAAAGAGGTACCCCATAAATCCTACTGACGGAGCCTTTTAAAGAAATCTCCTTTGGCACCTCTTTGATGTCTTTGAACAATGACTCTTTGAACTTTCAAACCAGAATCCATAATAACACACCTCAACCTTATTATTTTAACTCTTGTATTATACTCACTGATGATATTTGTACGTCCTTTTACAAACTGGTCTTTGTGGATAAAGAAAATCCTCACCGTCTAATTTCATTCTCGGTGCAGTTTTATGGCTACCTCTCCCAGCAACAGAACATGATGCAGGACTACGTTCGGACAGGAACTTACCAGCGGGCTATTCTTCAGAACCACGCTGACTTCAAGGACAAGGTACCCACAAACTATTGTGTAGTTTTTAATGTATCATTTCTTAAGATCCACGTGTCATAATCACCATATCTGCTAATTGCTACTGGCAGTGCTAGTTTGGTTGAGAACCTTCTTGGTTTTACTTTGGATGAATCTTGCCTGTGTTTTTTCCGGAGGGTTGACCGCGTCTCTCCTCCTCCTGTCTTCTCTCTAGGTGGTGCTGGATGTCGGTTGTGGCTCAGGGATCCTGTCTTTCTTTGCCGCCCAGGCTGGAGCCAGGAAGGTGTATGCTGTGGAGGCCAGCACCATGGCACAGCACGCCGAGGTGATTCCACACACACAGCTCCGTTTTGGGCGACTCAGTTGGTCTGCCACCATTTTGTTTCAGCACCACTAAAATGTGAACTCTGCCTCACAGGTGCTGGTGAACAGTAACCGCCTAGGAGAGCGCGTGCTCGTCATTCCAGGGAAAGTGGAGGAGGTAACGCTGCCGGAGCAGGTCGACATCATCATCTCAGAGCCCATGGGCTACATGCTGTTCAATGAGCGCATGCTGGAGAGCTATCTGCATGCCAAGAAGTTCCTCAAACCCAACGGTAAGGAGGATACAAAAAACTCCTGCTGAAACAAACTCCTCTCCATTTGAGAGTCCTGTATCTCGGGCCAGATGGAAGTAATGTGAAGTGTTGATTGAGGGGGTGATCAGTGTCCTTTGCTATTGTAAGTGTTAGGTGTGTGAACGCTCTGAGGTTCATATCTGATAGATTGGGAGTGGGCAGGCAGATGATTTTGGAGGCAGTGCATGTGAAGCTGGTAAGTTTGTTTTTGTTGGAGATGGTTAACATGGTGAAGAATCAGGGGGAACAGTACAGCAGGATGGGTTGGATTATGCTTTTGTAAAGCAGCAACAGAAGTAAGTGGGTGGCAACAGACAGTGCTCTGAGCTTGTGTATGACATGGAGTCTTTGATGGGATCGTTTATGGGTGTCAGTGAAGTGTTGGTCAAAACTGAGGTTATTGTCTATGAAGATATTCAAGATATTTGAAGCGGGGAACAGTCAGGCAGCAGAAATCCGCTCACAGCTGTCCACAGTTTAACGAATCGCTCAGTTAGTTCGCCCAGCAAGTGTTAATGCTTCAAAGGGATTTCTGCTTCTGTCCCTGATCTACAAATAAATACACCAATCAGCCATAACATCACAATTGATGACTGGTGATAATGTCTCCTCACTTTCCGTTTCTTTCTGTCATAGTTGTCATTTTAACGACGGATGCCCTCGTTGTTTAAGAATCAAATGTCGATGATCTCATCTGTACGGGCGTGGTCAGGAGCTTTTTCAGCAAAACACAACGAAGCTCAACCTACAATTTTTTTTAAAATTCCCTGTTCATTCAGCTTTCATTCCATGGTTGTATTCATAATACAGAAAAAAACATAAAAGAATACGAAATAGAAAATCACCATCCCATTTCTCAACCCGACCCGACCCCAGGAGACTACTTCAGTTGTCCTCATCAGAGTCGAAAATAACAACGACATAAAAACAATAACTAAAATTAAAAAAAAACATTGTTGGCATAATAACAGGAAAAAAAAATACTATTAATAATGATAATAAGAAAATAAAATGGTCATGCATTCCATGTAAATACACATGCATAAATACAACTACATCGGTTGGTCCATGAAATATCACTTTCCAAGATGGAGGCAAGTGCCAAGTTTCATTCCATTAACCGGTAAACAATTATACACCGAAATCCATGTAAGGACCGGACCAAAGCATGTTGGCCAACGTGGCCGGGGCTGCTTTACACTTATGAATGATCAATCCATCAATATAATATCAATAAATCAATAGAAGAGTATTATGGTATGGTCTCTCAGGTAGTAAGATACGCCGATCTCAGCGGAAGGAATTATTTAGGACGGCAAATAAAAAAATTCTACTGAAGTTGATATGTTAGATGCATGTGGAATTGCTCAGGTGTAAGGATCTCAACAACTTCAACAAGTTCCAAATTATGTTGACGAGACGACTGGGTTAGAGCATCTCCAGAACTGCAGGGCTTGTTGGTTGATCCTGGTCTGCAGTAGCTACTAAAGTGGATTAGAATTAGATACTTGTAAGAAAACACTGATCATAGTCTGAGACTTTTTTTTTCTCTCGCCTGACCTCCACTGCGTTTGTGTGTTTCAGGCAAAATGTTCCCGACCATTGGTGACGTCCATCTGGCCCCCTTCACAGACGAGCAGCTCTACATGGAACAGTTCACCAAGGCCAACTTCTGGTGAGGAGGGACTCTTTCTCTACTAATGTCAAATATTTCAGCCACATTTCAATTCAGCCTGAAATAGAAAAATAACATCCTCATTACTTTTTGGCATTTTTTACTCACATGATCCAGTGGTGACGCACATTGGACCGTGTCTTTTCATAGACATCCGGTTGTTAACATTTCAGTTGACCGGGGTTTCTGAGGGTTTTTGAAAAAGTTACATATTTCATATATATGAACAAAGCTCAATAAACAGTTCAGTTTTAATAAAAATATATGAACACATCCCAACCACTGACAGTTTCTGTGGTAATGAGATAATCAAAGACTTCCCCAGTCTGTGGTTATAATATTATGGCTGATCAATTTATGTTGCCACGATGATGTCATTCACTCTTTCTATTGAATCGTGAAATATTTGATATGCTTTAGAAAAAAACCTGAATGTGTTTTTTCCATTTCACCCTCAGGTATCAGCCCTCCTTCCATGGAGTAGACCTCTCTGCCCTACGGGGAGCAGCAGTGGACGAGTACTTTCGTCAACCAATTGTGGTGCGTTATCCACCAGACACACACACACTCACACACATACTGCCACGCTTACACTTGTAAATGAAATGTTTGCACGCTGCAAATGGTCAGACAGCCAAGGATTGTTTGATTGGTGAAGAAAAGCCCTAATGCTCACAGTAATTAGGAGAAAAAGTATCCAAAAAAGTCTCATTCCACCAAGAGTTGTCAGAGAGCATGCTGGGTATTGATACCACCTTGCCGCTTCACCGCATTCCATTCTGTCGTGACAAACTGTATCTGTTGTTTTGTTCCTGTGACGAGCCCTGATCTCCCCCCACAGGACACATTTGATATCCGTATTCTGATGGCGAAGTCGGTCAAACACACGGTTAACTTCCTGGACACCAAAGAAGAGGATCTCTACAGGTGTGTTTGTTGTGAATACCGGAGCGCCAACATTTGGGCTTCTACCTAGTTTTTGCAATATTTTGGGGCCTACTTTGGGTTCATTTGGCCAGCCAAAGGTGCCAAAGAGAGAGTCCTCCTGGTCCAATCCTACAAACACTGTGTAGAACAACAGGCACTTGGATGTACTTCTACCAAATGTAATTAAATTGAAAGAGTTTCTGAGATTCCTGATTCCTTAGATTCCTGATCTTATAGACTTTTTATCCAAAAAGAATCAGGCAATGATAGAAATATTGGTGTTTTTTGTGAACTTAAAGTAACCATCGGGGAGAACAGATACGATTTTATCCATCTTTATATCTTTAACCTTTATGTATGTATATATATGTATAGGCATGTATATGTCTATACACACAGACACACACACATAAATATAGTTTAACTTCAGTTTTAAATGTGTGCTTATTGTTGAACAGCATTCAGAGTGGAGGTCAAAACAAGAATTTCATCTTACAGGGAAACTTGTTATAACTGCATATGACAATCAATATTTGACTTCTATACTGCTGCCCTGAGTGACCAATAAAATGTTTACCTTCATTTTCTTTGGGCGGGGTTTCCAGGATAGAGATTCCCTTTAAGTTCCACATGATGCAATCCGGCCTGGTACACGGTTTGGCGTTCTGGTTTGACGTGGCGTTTATGGGATCAGTGTAAGTCAGACCATCATCATGGAACATGTGACGCTTTTGTTCAATGCATGACTTGAATTATTCTGACCGGGCGTCTCGCACTCTTGTACCCTCGCTGCAGGATGACAGTATGGCTGTCCACGGCACCCACAGAACCTCTCACCCACTGGTACCAGGTGCGCTGTCTCTTGCAGTCTCCCCTCTTCACCAAGGCTGGGGATACTCTGTCTGGGACTGCACTGCTGATTGCCAACAAGAGGTACGGCGCTTCTAGTAGATAGTGTTGCGCTGCATTGTAATCGTCCACCTCTTTAAAAAAACTTGTTATCATGCCATCCGGTTAACACCAGCACCTTCCCCTTCTCACCAGACAAAGCTACGACATCAGTATTGTTGCCCAGGTGGATCAGACCGGCTCAAAGTCCAGCAATCTCCTGGACTTGAAGAACCCCTTTTTCAGGTGAGCCGGGGCTCTAGAAAACCAGCATGTGGCCGGCACATTTCCAGGGTTAAGATGGCGGCGAGGCACATGCTGAGTCAGTGAGGTTGAACGTGTGTGCGCATTGTTTGCAGGTACACAGGCACCAACCCAAACCCCCCTCCTGGCTCACACTACACCTCCCCATCCGAGAACATGTGGAACACGGGTTCGGCCTACAGTATGAGTCAGGGGATGGCTGTATCAGGTGAACACACAGACACTGGTGGAGGTAACACATCCTCCATGTTTCTAAGGGGTCGGCACATAGTGTGATGTGCAAGGAGTTGAACACTCATTTTGAAGCCTTAGGGGAAACCCTGGACAGGGATGGCTGAAGTTGATTTGCACGATGCATTCAGGACTAGCTCTGATTGGAAGTGTTTTACGTCCTCGTCATTTTTCTAGTGCTGACTTACACGAGTGTCCAAAAACTACTTAAACTGATTGGAGAAGATTGATATTGGAATGATCACTTGTTCTCTCCTTGTTATTTTGGACCAACGCTGAAACACACTGTGTGTAAAATGTGGAAACCTACTGCAGCCATCAGCTTTGATTTCATGTCACAGTGAGCACAGCTGAGGAAAACCTTTCCATCAACCTCATTAGTGTGTCGTTTGAAGTGTGCCAGGGTTCTGTGAGAGAATGAGTTGGATGTATATCAGAGGTGCTACTCTCTGGTGTGATGTTTTACACCTGCATCTAGCATTGTTTCTCTATAAAACATGTGCCGGTATGTGCCGGCGGCCATCTCTTCGGATTGAAAACCTTTTCAGTTGGCTCTCTTGTTTACGTTGGCTGCTAACTGCCACCAGCTGATTGTAAAACCTGTGTTGTGAATTCCCACACACATAACAAACATTCCAGAACAGACTATGTATTCATCAACAGTTGTGTACAATGTAAAAGAACGCAGATATCGCCTACCATAAAACAATCCATCGAACAATAAATGAAAATAGACAGAATAACACGACCTGGTAGTTAAATGTAAGCGTCCTGAATAATAGAGCAATAACTGAGCAGTTATAGTTGAAATAGCAAGATATATAGAAGAAATATACAGAATAATACAGAAGGTATCAGCCAAAAGATTCTGTTGAATATCTTGAAGGCTGTCATACCGGGGAAATTAATAGCTATTAACTCACTACAGACTAAACTTATATTAACTGTCTAAATATAGTAGAAAAATAAAAAGTTACAATACATAAGATTAGAGATATCACATCCAGATTGGAGTTATACCTTCAGGACAACTAAGGGAGAACTATTGAAAAAGAAAACTCAAAGAATTGGGGTTGTAAATCACCAGTTTCAGTTTGCCGCTATCATTTGTGTGGGAGATCAGAATGACGATCAGTAGGGCGGAAACTGAAATGGACATGCGGTGGGATTTTCAAAATAATGGCGTATCTTAAAGATGCAGACGTAGATCGATAGTTTGATAGTTTTTGTCGATGGTTTGTATCATTTTCCAACCAATCGATGCATCAATACAGAACGATGGATTGTTACTCCTCCAATAAGAACTTCTATTCACATCCACCCTCGTCTCGCTAAGATGAAAAGCCACATCCAGACCCAAGGTTACTAAGTCCCCTAGAAGTTCTCATCAGAGTGGTACCCAGCCTTTAAGGAGTAATGACGCCCTTTCCAGACATCTTCTTTTAATTAGACTGAATAGGAAGAGGCGAAAGTCTCTATTTCCAAAAGTAGGAGAAAATATGGAATACTCTAGCAACTATGGACCAATAGAAGTTTTTAACGTGGACTACAAAACCTGCACATCAAGTTTAGTAAAGAGATGTGAGAAATTTATGACTGACTTGATTAAGAACCTAATCGGTTTCATTACAAGGCGTCAAACACAAGATAACATTAGGAATTATCTCCAAATAATCGATTCAGTACAAAAAAGAAAAACTAGAGCTATCTTGGTAGGCCTTAATGCCAAAAGGCTTACTGAGCGTTTTGGCCTCAGCTACAATAAATGGCTTACCGAATAATTGTAAAAAGAGGCCCACGCCGAGGAATTCGGCAGAGCGAGGAATTCTATGGAAAAGAAATCAACAGAGAAAAACATATAATCGTTTTATTCACAGATGGTATACTTGGGAACACACAGATCCAAGCTTTATTCAATTAATATTTTAAGTTCATATGACATTTAACGCTCTGGATACAAAGTAAACGTAGGAGAGAAAAAAGGGGTGCATACAAATCTGATTAGACGTTTGCACGCGTGGTACCTGTGTCATATTTTCAGGATAATCATACGCTACCCAGCCACAAAGGGGTCACACGCCAGTGTCCATCTAGTGGCGGTCCCAAGCCTGGATAAATGGGGATGGTTGTTTCAGGAGGGGCATCCGGCGTAAAACTTATGCCAAACCCATATCCGGAACACAAAACTGATGTCCAAACCGGATTGGTTGAGGCCCCGGTTAACAAGTACCACCAGTGGTACTGTTTGCCAGCAGGGTACCAACTAATGGATGGAAAGAGGGGATCCACTGTGGCGACCCCGAAAGGGAGCCGCCCAGAGACGTCAAAGAAGAAGATCAAGATTATGTTAGATGTTCATCTCAGTATCATCTGCTGGGCTACTGCAGAATTTATTTTTCCCCCTTTGGACCTTAATGGCATGCTGTCCTGAAGCTCGATGGTGTGCATAACAAGAAAGCTGTTTATGATCAAATTCCTGTTCCTGCTTTTGTGGTAAATTTGGATTGCTTTTATTTCCTGTCCCTCTCCTGCAGGGATGCCGGCAGCTTATGACCTCAGTACAGTCATCGGCAGCGGCCCGCCAGCATCTCACAACAACCTCATCCCTCTGGGTACGACTCACTCAAAAACACATCAGCTGTTTTAAGGAGAATCTTTTGGGCCGTAAGGCCTTTAGGAAACTGACGAGATGGGTTTATTTGAGAAGGCTGAAAACATTATGCTGCTGTGCGATAAAACCTGAATGTCACGTCACTCTACAGTAAATTTCTTCTCCACATAATGTCACATCTCCTGCAGCACATTTCTGTTAAGTTAAAGAATGTAGTATACATACATACTACATGCTAAAGGCCAATATTCCAGTTTACAACTTGCATTACACCTCAGCTCACCCCTCCCTATCCTAGAATCTACGCTCGCCTTCAAGTGTGAAAATGATGAACTCTGTAAAGCTCTTAAGCCAAGTTTGAAATGTAAGATAACAGATTGTATAATAAGGTATTATTGTGGTGGCGTTAAAATGTGTTATAACTCGAAGCATTCGTGTCTGCGGTTTTGATGCATGTATGATTAACTGTTCGTTCCTCTCCGATTGGTCCCAGTGAATACAGGAATTGTAAACCACACCCACTCCAGGATGGGCTCCATTATGAGCACAGGAATTGTCCAAGGTCAGTCCACCTTTTTTTTTTTCTTCTAATATATAAACAGAGATTTGACGACTGAGCATCTTCGGTGGGAATGTTGATCCTGATGCTTTTCCTCTCTCCAGGAGCCACTACAGGCCAGTCAGGCCTCAGCAGCAGCGGTACTTACTATCCCGTCACCAACCAGTTCACCATGGGCGGCGCCGCCATCTCCATGGCCTCACCAATGGTCATCCCCAGCAACACCATGCATTATGGCAGTTAAGACGAAGAGCTTGCAAAGAAACCTCTCCGTCCTCCCTGCATGATGAGAGATCCCCGATCCCCTCCGGTGGAGCACCTCAGCCCCCCTCTACCCCTCAACTCTGACTGAACACCAACCCGTAACCAAAACCTCTATACCAAAACCTGTGCTGTACTGGCGCCTCCTCCCCCCTCGTTGGCCTCCCTCATTCTGCTCTGGTCTATCCATCACAATGAGAACGGTCCAACGCCTTCGATTCCGTCCAGACGCTTATCTTGCGAACTGAGGAACCCTCCTATTTTCTCCATTGGGACTGTAAATGTGGAGATGCACCCGCTGTCTTCTTCCCTCGACATGTATCTCAACCCCTCCTTTCGCCCGCTGTCCATTTTTTTTTATTCTAAAGTGTTATGAACCCCAAAATGTTTCCCCCAACCCATCTTCCCTTAGAATCAACACGTTGCCAGACACCAGCTTTAGTCCGTTAGCACAATTCTTTACTGGACCTCTTCTATCATCAGTGCTGTAAGAAACTTTTATCATTATCATTTGTCTCGGGGGTTTTTCATATCAAGTCTTCACGGTCGCTCTGAGTGTCTAAACAGCCAATCCTGTTCAAATCAAAAACAGCACATGGTCGTCCATCTACTCATGCAGACGGAACTGAACTGACGCTGTCTTCATGTCTAGAAACCCTGGATGATGTTTTTGTTTTTTGACCCTCCTTGTGGACCCACCAAAACATCAAGTTTTTTTTCGGAGAAAGGCCCGCTGGTCACCTTCCATAGGGAGTCATGAATTACACTTGACTGTAAGCGTCTGTGTGTCTCATGTACAAACCCTCAGGCTCCTGGACCTGGCAGCTCACAGAAACACAAGGAGGCAGCAGCAGTAGTAAAAAAAATTAAAAAAATTAGCTATCTAGAAGAGTTCACAGCCAGATTAATGGTTTTTAAAATCTATGAAGGTGACCAGCAGACCAGTCCACCAAAAACTTGATGTCTTTGTTGAAGCTGCTCCTGAAACGCGCCCTCTCCTGTTCCTGTCGCCGGTTTTCTTCACCCAGTCTTTTCCTGGGAGAACATCGCAGCAGTTCGAATAGACCACTCCAGCACCGCTGGAGAAACACTGGAGAACCCATCAGAACGGACCGAGGATCCAGTAGGTAGCCAGCTGGCTCCCGCATCGAGAGAAGCCGTGTCGGATTTGGCAGCGTCCCGGTTTACATCCTCACGCCCTTCTCCCCTCAAATTCCTTTTAAGACTAAGACACTGTCATTAAGAGACTTCAATATGGAGGCATGGGAGGCGGGGCCACCTCCCTCCTCGTCCTGTTCACTATGTATAACCTCCGACATATCATGCCCCAACACAGAAGATGCCCTCCTCCCCTTTTTCGATGGAGGAGAGAGAGACTGACACGTATGCATTGCTTCCAGTGTCACAATTATTGGACTTAAACGGAGTTAGCGAGTTTTGAGAAAGATGTTTCTTTATAGGATTTTTGTTGTCTTTATTTTTCTGTTTCTTTCACAAAGAACTGCAAACAATGGGGGAAAAAAAGAGGGCAAATTAAATGTGGAGATCTTCCAGACTATAGCGGCATGTGGTGTCGTAGTACTTTGTTCCCTCTGGTTTGTTGAATGGATACGCCAGATGACCATCGTTTGGGAACTAGTCTGTAGCGATCCTGTCCCTGCTGTCGTGGAATCACTCCTCTGTGTAGTGGGTAGTGGTCTCCGCTTTTATCATAGAAGTGTATGAGGAAGACTGAGTGTCATGTTTTGTCATTTTGTGTGTCTTCATCCACCAGTAATAACACCTTTCTCGTTGTCTGACGTCCACTCTTCTGCTCCAGACCCGAGAAGGTTTCAGCGCAGAACGCTGTTGGGAGACTTTCCCTCCGTCCGGAACGCCAACTAAAGTTGCATTTCAAGAACCTGAAGCTAAGAAACGTCCCCCGCCAGAAAGTTTGATATTATTTTATAGCATATTTGCATTAAAAGCGAGGCGTGAACGCTGCTTTTCATTTTCATTAGATTCACTCTGTGCTTAAGGAAACGCTGCAGGAATATTATCGTCATAAAGACGTGAGATCAAGGCCAGAATTCTATGCCGCTGCCAAGTGGGGGGGGTGTATGTGATGGAAGGTGATCTATACACTTATGAGATTTCATCCATACTTATAGGTATGTGCCCTAAACGAGTGCATAGCATACTGGTTTCCTTACTTTCATTCATTTTTAGGCATTTTTAAATGGAAGTGAGGCTGATAAATCTGCTCTACTATGATCTATGCACCTGCGCTAGAGTGGTGTTCGCTATGAATAAACTATGACAGCCAATGCTATCGTACCTTATAACAAAGGTATATCCCCAGAAAATCCCCATATCCCCTGCGTTGTAAAAGCCATCCTCCTGATTCAACTCCTCAAATTAACTGTGACGTTATATCTGAATAACAGTGTTTTTTGGTATTTAAAAAAAGTTGGGGAAAAAACGAGGTAAATATTGACTATCGTACACGACTGATCCAAACATCCACCAAATTTGGACTAAATCGGACCAAAGGCTAGAAAATTATGGCCCGAGAACCCTTGTCAGAAATATGCAATTGACCTTTCCCAAAATCAATCCAGTTCTTCCTTATAGTAAGGTCTGTGTGGGTAAAATATTTGAAAATTATCCAGGAATTAGTTAATCACGTTAATACAACCGATCTTCTACGATTCCATAATATCGGCAACTATTCGGGGCTATAACTACGACAGAGTGTGATCTTTGATATATAAAAAAAAAAGTGCCAATAGTGTCATTAAGCGCTATAACTCATCAACCTCATCGGCATTCATTATTGTTGAATAAAAACCAGATGAAATTTTACTTGGGAAAAAAAGACTAAATGTTAGTCACTATGTGCTGCGCCAGTTGAGGTGGGATCACTACCAACTGCCCAAATCACTACCTCTGATATGTATTGCATCCAATAGATGGTGAGCTATACCAGGGCGTGGCAAAACTAGAAACTGTGGTGGAGGCCAGGGTATACACTGTAAAACTAGAAGAAGCCCTCTGGGAGAGTGCAAACCTCCGCCAAGGACCAAAACCTACCTCTGAACCTACTTTATTTCCACCTCTCTCATTCTCATGTGTTCAGCTCCTGGTTTTATTCTCAGCTCCACAATTTGAGCGGGGCTTTTTGTTTAAAAGGGTACACCGTGTCTGTTCAAGATATAGACTTAAACAATGATTGTTGTAATGACCTGTTCCTCATTAAGATACAACATCAATCAACAGCACCCTGGTTTTGGGAAAAATACATGCATATTCCTCCATTAATGTCTAAATTATTGCCAGCCGGTAAATCTACTGACAACTACAAACTTGAGTATCTCATCTCAGGTAACGTTAATTTTATTTTATTATATAATTGATGCCTTAGTTCCTTTTGGGGATGTAGGTAGGGGCTCAATGGGCTGAACAGAGACGCTGAAGTGGAATGGGCCAAAAAATAGACCGGCATAGTATTTGAGAGACCTAAGACAAGTTCGTTGGAGTTGTCTGTAGATTAAGAGGCTTGCACGACTCTGATATTAATGAATTTTTCCTAAACCCTGGGTACTGTTCTGACTTGTTCTTTGATGTTTATACATCTCAGAAGTTTAACCATCAGATCTCAGGACCATAGGTGAGGGTTGGAATGTAGATGGACCGGTAGATTGAGAGCTTTGCTTTACTGCTCCGTGTATGTTGTGGTATTTTGTTTTAGAAACAAATATTGAAAAATTAGTGATAATTCGATTTTACGTTTTGAGATAAAAGAATCGAATTGAAAACCAAGAGATTTTTTTTTCCAAAACCAAGTAGGGATTAGAGGTCTGAAAAATGCTTTGATTTTCATTTTCTTATTTGGTGAAATAGGTTATTTTCTAGTTATCTAAAAGCAGATGTGGTCTTTTACAAGGGAATGACAGCAGCGCTTTGAGCGCTGTCGATCATCAATTTATTCCTCAACAGCAGTGATTAATTTCAAAGTAACATGAAAAAGTTAGGGTGGGAGTCTAAGACCTGCTCACTGGTCTTGTCATTGCTTTCTATGGTCTTTGCTCTTAATATGAAAGACGTCGGCAGACCTGAAATCCAGCTGATCGGATTCTAACCTCAGACACAGCAGTCAGCCAAAACATAAAAAACAGTTTGTTGTTCTAATGTGGCTGATCATTGTATATTCTGCTAAACTGGAAACTGATGTCATTCTCCAAATGTCCGTCAGAATGATGATGTATGTTCTGGCCCATCTGCAGGCTGACAGCAGCTACTGACACTCCTACTGCATGATCCACCCTGCAGCTGATGAGACACCAGTACTACTAGTTTACTGCATGATCCACCCTGCAGCTGATGAGACACCAGTACTACTAGTTTACTGCATGATCCACCCTGCAGCTGATGAGACACCAGTGGTTTAGGGTGATACAGCTTTCAGGTATTGTGGACTACAGGCTGCAGCTGTATCATAACATGGACCCCCGTAAAATGGGATGTGATTGGTCCTGCAATATTTTTGACCGATCACAGACACACAGGTATACACCCAACATGAACGCCGTATTCTACGGTTTAGACCGGAAAACAGTCCTTTCAGGACTCCTTGTGCATTAGTCACTGACTTTTTGTAGTGTTGGGGCCAATCGGCGGGTTTATTAGCGGGTAAAATCCAGATTAACATGATTTCGGTGCTGCTAATGTATTTCCTATTAGCCGCGATCTCTCAGGAGCCCCGCCCTCATTGGTGCGCTTATGAATGACAACATCCGGTCTGAGAAAACAAAGAAATACAAACACGAACTTTTAGTTCCCGTTTCCTAGTTATTTAATTTGTTTATAATCAAAGTAGAAAATAAAAATCAAACCAATTTTCAAAAGCATCCATATTTGATCCTGAAAAGGGTTTATTTTTATTCTTGTATTTCAAAACTAAAAACAAAATTACAACTCGTTTTTCAATATTTGAACCCTCCGGTAGATAGACTAAGAACTCCCTTCACCCACAAAGAGCCGTAATAACATTATCATTCCTGCTGATGCCGTCCATCTAACGTTCCGTTTTCCCATCTCCCCAGGAAAAGACACCAAGCTACTGAAACTCACCTCAGACCGGAAGAGGATGGTCTGTTTCCGGTGCCGACTTCAGGATGATGTGTATTTCGAAACGGTCGTGATTGAGTTTTAGAAGTATTTGTGACTTCACAGCAGCGGTTGTGTTTGCGTTTGGTCGTGATGGATAACGGAGGTAAATAGTGGAAAGAAACCTGTGTATTTGAAGATTTCTACCTAAATCCCAGTTGACATTTGCTTGTTAAATTTTGCTTCACGTTTGTTTGGACGCAGCATCACAGCCTGATGCATCTTGTTTCTCTAACTTCCCTGTTGTCCGTCTGAATAATTTGGCAGCAGCACAGTTTCATAACTGTATTTGTTTCACAAGTTTCTTTTTTATTATTGACATTCAAGAAATAGGGCTGTCACAGTTTGAAACAAGCCACGCTGGACTAATCAGATTCCCCCATCCTTCAAAGATTGTAGCACAATTATTGACATTCGATACCCATAACAGAATAAATTAGACGAAACAGAAAGACAGAAATTACAAAATCCTGTCTGGAACGTCCTGTCGGCACATAGTTTAGTATTTACAAGAGATCCCAAACACAACAGAGTAATCCTCTCCACGCTCCCTAACCACCAACCCTCCTCCTTCCTGTTGGTCAGTGGGGTTGGGTGGACAGTATTTTTAGAACGGGAGCCGATGTAGGGGTTGGTACAACATGGGCTTCCGTCTGGAAGAAGTACATCTGAAAGAGGAAAAGAGAGTCAGGCTTGAATTAGAACTAATAGCACGAGGCTGAAATCCAAAGATCTCGCCGACCTTGCAGCCGACGGCCAGCAGCGTGTGCAAAACCACGATGGTCGCCACTGTAGCCACAGCCATGACTTTGGAGTCGTTGCGGACGATGGGCCAGAAGGTGAGGACCAGGACTGAGCCGGAGATCAGCATGGCCACCAGGATCAGTGTCCAGCGCAACCACTCGACGGGAATGATCCACAGCACCTGAAGGAGACCGTTTCATAATAGGTTGATAAGAATCAGGTTTGTTTAGGTTGATCTTAAAAATGAAAACAAAAGACGGCAACGGAGACCGAAAGAGGCATCTGATGTTCTGTTTAAATAAACTGCTTCAACTAAAACCAGACCGTTTTCAAATGGACGTTAGTTTGAGGAAGAACTGGATTGATTTTGGGAAAGGTTGTATTTTTCCGAAACTAGGGGGAGCTTCATCTCCAGATTATCAGGGTCATCATTTTTCAACTGTTTGTTCGGTTTGCTCTGAATTTGGTGCCTATATATGCCGAATATGCCGATTATATTTATATCTATATATAGATCTATATATAGATATAAATAAAATAAAAACATTTGGATATATCTATCTATATTTATAAATATACAGATATATCTATATATAGATAGATAGATCTATATACAGATATATCTATAGATAGATAGATCTATCTATCTATATACAGATCTATAGATCTATCTATAGATAGATCTATCTATAGATAGATCTATCTATAGATAGATCTATAGATAGATAGATCTATCTATAGATCTATCTATAGATCTATCTATTCATTAGATAGATCATTAGATCTATCTATCTAATGAATAGATAGATAGATCTATATACAGATATATCTATAGATAGATAGATCTATCTATCTATATACAGATCTATAGATCTATCTATAGATAGATCTATCTATAGATA
>VRLP01006115.1:0-30998 GCA_009660295.1 Lophius piscatorius | reverse complement strand
ATATATACACACACACACATATATATACACACACACACATATATATACACACACACACATATATATACACACACACACATATATATACACACACACACATATACACACACACACACACATATACACACACACACACATACATATATACACACATACATATATACACACATACATATATACACACATATATATACACACACATATATATACACACACATATATATACACACATATATACACACACATATATACACACACATATATATATATATACACACACATATATATATATATACACACATATATATACACACACATATATATACACACACATATATATACACACACATATATATACACACACATATATATATACACACATATATATATATACACACATATATATATATATACACATATATATATATATACACACACATATATATATACACACACATATATATATACACACACATATATATACACACACATATACACACATATATATACACACATATATATATACACACATATATACATATACACATATATACACATATACACATATATACACATACATATATACACATCCATCTATACCCATCCATCTATACCCATCCATCCATACCTCCATATATACATACATACATACATATATAGTAGCTCGCTAATCTTTCACTTTAGGTGTTTGATATTTTTCATGGTAATTATTTGTGCTGTTAAGATACACTTTATTGTCCCCCGAAGGGAAATTTATTTATTTTGTACTTTGTCCAACTACAATTTCTATTGTAATAATTGTATTTTCAGACACAAGACGCAGCATGAGTACATATGAAACTGTGCTGAGATAGCAAAGCAGTGTTTGTTCCACTGCTAACAGGTCATACTAAGCAGTAGAAAACAATTTCCAACATCATTTACCTCCTTGAACAATCCATCTTCACCACTAACCTAAGAATACAAAACATGGAACAACACCTCCATACATTGAAATATTTACATACAGACAGAGAGAAAGCCACAGGTGTATGATAATAGTCTGAAATTCGGAGAATAACTGTTGTTAAATCCTGTGAAACTCCTTACATGATGCTAATTGCTAAATCCGCCACTGGTATCACTATTCCAGCTAAAACCGTCCTGTCGAACTAGCAATTTCCTGATTGGCGACAGGTGACAAGGGGGGGGGGGGGGGGGGGGGGGGGGGGGGGTATGCATATTCCTCTACATTCTGACCTAGAGATTTTTTATTAGCTTGTATTAGTTAACGGCGTATAAGTATTTCATTTCATTTTTTACACATTTGAAAAAGGGACTGATACTCTACTAACCACTTCAGCGACACACCGTTCAGCTCTGGCTGCAGCTCCAACAATTCCTGTCCAACACTGAGGCGCAGCTGGGCGCTGTGTGCTAATCTACTGTGGAGCACTGATCTGCAACTTTTGGAAGAAACCAATCCCATAAGGAAAGGGGGTGTCTGATTATTTTTAAACATATGATCTATGAAAAAACTAGAGAAATACTCATACTGTTTTATACTGGTTTGACTCATAATACGAATAATATAACATACTTGTTTCTTATAAAGAAAATTTATTTTAATACAATTAGTTGTAATAATAAACAAATTCACACATTAAAGGGCGACCCCAACCCCCAACATCAATGGGAATGACGCCTCAGGTGCTAATCAGAATCGCATTTGACAAATATTAAATAACGGGGGAAAAAAAATCACTTTGGACAAACTATACACAAATTATTAAACACACAGATATTAATCAATAAACAAGCATTTCAGCATGACGAAAGCAAAAAAAAAAAAAAACTAATTTTCAGTGCATCTACAAAAAAGACAAGCAAACAATGATAATGGAAGTCTGTACAACAGACTTGGCGCGGTCCATTCCGGCTGTGATAGTGTTTTTTCAACAACCTCAAAATACTTGAGTCCAATCCAGTGAATGCAATTTAATAAGAACAGTCAAAATAACTTCTCCGGATTTTACCACAGATCGTCTCACAACCAAACAAGGAAGTTAAAAAATAATAGCGTCTTTCAGCGCAGTTCAATAACAAATCAAATATATGAAAATGAAATAATTCCCTTTTTACTTAAGGTACCATAGGCCACTCAGTTATGTTATTTTCCTTTTAAGTCAGTCAGACCAACAAATACGAGAAACTCCGTCAACAAACGGAAAGCGGTGCATTGCAAGGTTGTGATTGGATAATTGGATGGATGTGTGTGAACTGAGAAACATGAATGAATCTGTGACCGGTGATGACGTCATGTGAATTGGGCTCGCTACACTATTATGTATAACGTTTGAAAGGTGGGAGATTTTCAGTGAGGGGGAGGGCGCGATATTTTGTATTAATTACTTTATTTTGCTTTTGAACTTCCGTTGTTTGTCTCCATGTTTCAGTCCTGTGGTGAACTACTGTGTGCAGTCCCTTTTTGTTAACAGCTATTAAGCAATACATAAATACAGGGCTGCTGTGGCTCAGTGGGTAGAGCGGCCGTTTCCCAATCGGAAGGTATCCGGTTCGAATCCCACCAGGGTCTACTTATCGTACGGTCCTTGAGCAAGACCCTGAAACCTCAGCTCCCACCACGAGGGTCAAACGCAGAGAAATAGTTGTACTGTATGTGTGACACACAAAGCCTTCTTCTGTGTGAGACGAGTGCGATTGACTTAACTCTTGTTTCACAATGTATCAGCCTTTGTGTAGTTACTGGTATTTTCTCATCCTGACACATAGGAGTCAATTGGAGGTAGCTTAAAGCATGGGACATCTTATACAGATGTTTAACAGACTTTCTGAGCCTGGATGAGACGGAGAGCCACAATAGAAAATAGCAACTTCTGCTGCTATGGGAATGTGAGATCACCTTCACTGCATCTGGAATATTCCATTTCTGCTGTGATGTAGATGTGATGACCTTCAGTTCTCTCACTGTTGCCACGACTTAATATTTTACACTAATCAATAATGTTAGAGGGAGGCAGACCTTTAGGTGATCCGTCGACACAATCTCCAACCAAACCGGCCAGACAAGCAGGACCAGACAGGTGCGAAAGCCCCAGAAAGAGAACAAAAGTAACCCAGTCTGCTATTATAAGATCTATCTAGGTGGGAGTTCTCAGGCTGGGACTCTTATCAGATACATAGAGTTTGAGTTAGATTGGATCACGGACAATGGAGGTATTACGGTTTCCTGTTTTCAACACACTGCCACTGCAACACAGTTTGACTAAATCTCAGAATTTTCTCAGAAATTATTAAAGATTTATTGAGTTTTTCTGAGCCAATATGAGATCAAACTGGATTGAAGAATTAAAATAAAATACAAAAAATCATTTTAAGATTCATTTTAAGTTTAGAATACTGTATATATTACAATCGTTCTCGCTAAAACAAAATCACTTCCATGGAGAGTCATCTGATCCCCCTCTGTATAATGTACACGCACCATCCTCTTCAGGTGTCATTATCTCCATCTTAAAGAACCTGCCTTACTAAAGTTCAGAACTGAAGTTGCAAATAAGGGACAGTAGACAATTTGGTAAAAAAACAAAACGTTTATTAACTGTGTACAGTTCTTACTGTCAGCCATCTACTACCGTTATGTTTGTCCCCATTTTTTAAAACATCTTTCTCTTAACTGCAAAAGAAAAATAAACACCACATATTCAAACGTGACAAGCAAGGACTGACTAATATACGCCATCTACGTGAGAATCTGGACCCTTGTTCAGAAATGAAGAGACGGTTCCATTCATTTGGAGTTTGCTTTGGCTGCCGAAGTCACAGTCCTCCTGGTCTGTAGGAGTTTCTGCAACAGAACATTTATTAGTTTGGAACATCCAGATTTCATGTGACCAACAATGTTTGGAGCTGTGAATGCCCGTTACAACAAATGCTTTGATGATTCAGGGAGCAGGAATGACAGGGGGAAAGGAAACGTCATGCTGGGAATTTAGATGTGGATAGATCTTTTGATCTTAGGAAATACAATTGGATTAAAAACTAGTACTGGCGTTTACTCAGGTGGTTTTATATTAAATCTAATATCAGCAGTGGTGGAGACAGTTTTGTATATATGTTATAGAGGAGGGGATGACCAACCATCAGAGTAGAGTTGGGTGATGTGGTTTCAAGTGAACATCCATTTCCAATCCAATTTCTATTACATTGCCCAAATGACAGACTTCTTTTTAAGAAAGTGCTCCTGTCACAGAGAAAATAGTGTTTTCCATAAAAAGCTCCCCATAGTGAGTAAAATATGAACTATTAAAGTAAAACACGATGTATACCAGATAGATCTCTTTGAGTTGATTCATTTGCACCAAATTTGGACTAAATCAGAAAAAACTGTTGATAATAGTCATCCGGATGATTTTTTGAGATAAAGTTCCCCTTAGCCTAGTCTCAGAAGTATACAACCCATCTTTCTCAAAATCAATGCAGGTACATTGGGATATAAAGTTTGAAAATGATCCATGAAAGTTTTTGAGGTATGTTTCTGGAAAATTTCAAGTGTTAAAGTAAAACACGATGTATACAAAATAATTCTCCTTTAATTGGTTCACTCTGAACATTTAAAACCATAATTGACTGCAAACATAATGCAGCGGGTTCGTGGCTGGTTATGCAAGCACAATAGCTTTAGCTGCTTTGGTAACATTAGCTTCTTGAAACTTGCTCTGTTCCTTGGAGTGAATAAATTTGAAGTGTCTGATTAAGTTAAGTAGGCGCACCTCTACAAAGCTTGTGTGAGATTTAATGGCTTTCTATACTTTTATATATCATTTCCTTGTGTTAATAAAGAAGAACAAGGACAACTCTTTATGCCTCCCTTAGCAGGGACATAAAGAACTACCCATTTAGACTGGCCTAAGTGTAGTATGAGAAAAATACTCAGGACAAGATCTGATTATGGATAGAGGGGTGTACTGATGACTATATTCCTTTGTCAATTCATGGTCAGAGTAATGAAGGTCTGAGGAATTCTACACAAGACTGCTCAAACGTTGCAAAAGTAAGTTGAGAGCTGAACAAAGTTTCTGACTTGTTTCTATCGGTGGGTGGTCAGAAGCCGGATACATTCATTCCTTGCTCTCTACATACACTACGCAACAAACTTCAGACAGCTGAATTCAGACTAGTTAAAGTAAGTTTTGAGACTTGACAGGTTTGGGGTTCAGTATAAGCCGAGCATTGGAGGAGAGGACTAGAATGAATGCAGAATTTACAGTTGACCCGCATGACAAGGAGAGCACGTTTCCTACCTGCAGGTTTGTGTAATGTTTGAGGGTTTTGCAGTGGTTGATCTCCGCCTCTTTGTCTCCAGTGAAGAACCGATTACATGCCTTACAGAAGAAACCGACCTTTGGGACCAAGAACTCCATTCCTGTGAACACACACACACACATAGAAACACCAGGGTCAACCTCATCAGCTGCTTGGACCCTCAACCTTTAAAATTAGAGGAGAAAAGAATGAAAACACACCAACTGGTTTGCTGGGGTCAAATGGAGGCAGGGACTCATTTGTGCTTGTGGGAGTTTCCGTCATCAATTTATTCTTCTTACTCTCCTCCTCAGTATGTGTCTGGTCATCAGATTGCTCGTGCATTCCTGTGAGAGACACACAGATGTACTCCTAATCTGGATCATGAACTGATATGAAAGACTACACGGGGTCTGAAGGGTGTGAATGCTAACACGAGATGTCCTATTCCACACAAGAGTTATTAAGTTAGCCAAACATTTAATGCTGGTTCTTATAGAAAGCCGTGAGAACCCACAGGGCATCACAGATATCTGCTACGATGCTGTATAGAAGCAGATTGGTTAGTGTACCTGTGCTGACACTGTACTTAACGTAGAGTATGAACAAAAAAAAGGATTTGGCAGTAATTACAATTTGTTTTATTAAGCCTGTGACCATGACCTAAAGCACCATCTCACCCGGCTCACCCATTAAGATTTATTTTCATTGGAAGTCCTGGCTAATTATTATTCAAGTAAATCGAGTTTAAAAATATTTTTTCTTAATGCACTAAGTTTGAGTTTTGTCTTAAAATCAAAATGTTTTAAGTTTATTTTTTGAAAGGATGACATCCGTGTCTCATTGACAGTGTTGTGATTTAAATGAAGTGAAATATTTATTTACTCCATATTCCTGTTCATCATTTACAGAAGTGAAGTAATTACCAGTGTTTATGAGAGCTGATGAAAAAGGAATTAATGTAATGTATACATTTATTATTTAATGTTAGTTACGTGTAGGGGGTTCTTGATTTGGGAGCAATTATATTTGTCAAACTGCCTATATGATCAATTCTTAATCATTTTGGTCTTATAGTAAATTCAGCAAATATCCTACACTAAATGATTTCTTTGGTGTGAGTACCTTGTGTCCCCATGACGTATTGAAGGGAGGGGAGATCTGATTACAAATGATCAATATAAGAGGTTGGTAGGTTCATGAAACTCAAAGCACAACGCACTGCCAAAAAACATAAATAATAATGCTATCCACAAAACGTTAACCTTCCCCAAACAACCCTATTCATGCACCTCTTCCGACTGACCGAACGATCCAAATCAAGATTTTGTCGTGAAATCTTATTGTGAAACCAGTGAGGTGCTATTGACCTCCAAACTAAATGAAGGACATCATACCTGTCTCGACAGCAGGTAATCCGGTCTCCATAGCAGGAGCTCCGGTCTCCATAGCAGGAGCTTCCTTCTCTGCGGCAGGAGTTTCCTTCTCTGCGGCAGGAGTTTCCTTCTCTGCAGCAGGAGTTTCCTTCTCTGCAGCAGGAGTTTCCTTCTCTGCAGCAGGAGTTTCCTTCTCTGCAGCAGGAGTTTCCTTCTCTGCAGCAGGAGCTTCAGTCTCCATAGCTTCAGTCTCCATAGCAGGAGATTTAGTCACAGCAACAGGCGTAGCGGCCTCCGCAGCGGCAGGAGATTCCTTCTCTGTGGAAGCAGTTTTCTTCTCTGCGGCAGCAGCTTCCTTTTTTATGGCAGGAGATTCCTTCTCTGTGGCAGGAGCTTCCTTGTCTGCAGCAGGAGCTTCCTTCTCTGCGGCAGCAGCTTCCTTTTTTATGGCAGGAGCTTCCTTCTCTGTGGCAGGAGCTTCAGTCTCTGTAGCAGGAGATTCGGTCACAGCAACAGGCGTAGCGGCTGGTCCGGCTTCGACAGCAGGAGCCTCAGTATTGGCAGCAGGAGCTCCCCTCTCCATAGCAGGAGCCTCAGTCTCACCAGATGGAGCTCCAGCCTCCACTGCAGGAGCCTCAGTCTCGGCAGAAGGAGCTCCAGCCTCCACTGCAGGAGCCTCAGTCTCAGGAGCAGCAGTTCCCTTCTCATCTTCATTTTGTATCGTCTTCAATTTTTCTCTTTGGTCAGGCAGCCCCTTCTCCTCCACAGCCTGATTGTAATCAAGAGCAGGGTCCTCTGTCTCATCTTCCTTGACCTTTACTCCTGAGGAATGCGAGCTGTTTTCTTCACCGGAAGCAGGCATGGAAAAGCTTTCTGAAGAACGACAGATTTCACAACATAATTAATCGCGATTTGTAATATAAAAGTTGTAAAAATCACTGATGCAAATAATGGGTTTTTGCTTGGGTTCATGGGTGAGCTTGTACCCGCGTCTGGAGCCTCTGGGTCACAGCTTGGCTCCTGAGCCTGGCTGAGAGAGGAGTTGGATTGTGAAGCCTGTGCTGGGGATGCTGAGGTGGTGAGGATCACATCTGATGACATCAAACCTTCTGAAGTCTCATCTGTTGTCACAGACTCTGATTGGTGCTCATCAGATCTCATGAGGACCACAGTGGCATCTGAAGTTATTGTTTCCGCGGTAACCTCCATGGGTGTGTCCTAGAAGCAAAAACCAGGAAAAGACGATGGTGTCAGTACGATATGATCACATTCTACTTTCAATTCAATTCATTTTGCATTCAATAGGTTTACATCCAGACTACAAAGATAGGTAGAAATACAGATGTAGATAGACAATTTTCCAGCCATCAGGCAACAATGAACTCCCAGACCTTTGGATTCAGATCTCAGTCATGAGAGCATTGGTTAATAATATATAGGTCAGAGTGATAAAGGAGTTCTTCAGACTGTTGTGTTTAGATTGAGGATCTCCTAATGTCCTATTTGAGTGTAGATGTTGGTATTTTCCATTCAAACAAGAGAGGAGTCAGAATGAAGCCTATGAGCCAGTCTGAGCATGTTCTTGTTGAGATTGCGTGGAAGAACTGTGTTACACAGGTTAGTTTGTAATATTTGTGACAAAACAGAGGTTGGATGTTAGACAACTGTTTTTTTTTTTCAATATAGAAGCACCTGTACTTCCTTGCTTTGCTGCAGTGATAATAATCTGGACTCACAAAATCCTCAAGTATACATTCATTACTTACACCAGAAATGCCTGAAATGCCTGAAATGTAAAAATAAGCAAATGGAAGAAACGGGAGCTGAGATGCACGCCTTAACGCCCCCTTCAATGCATCTGTGAAATTTAATGTTAATTCTGTCCGGCGGTTTTTGAGGATTTGTGCACATATCATACCCAGTGTGTACCGACGGACAGGGACATCCCATAACACGTGCATAAAAAGACCTGGATCCATCTGAGCCTCAAAATCTTACCAGAAAAATCTTACCCCCCCTCAAAATGGCTGATCACATAAACCTCCCCTCATCGAGGTAATTAAGTCTAACTATCCCCAACATTCATGTTGACAAAATCTTATATGTACCTCTGGAGCGTCTTCCTTTGTGGTTTCCATGGGAATAGCAGGGGTGGGAAGGTCGGCAACTTCTCCCACTTCATCCACGGTCACAAAGTCGCTCATGTTGAATGGGAACTCATCGCACTCCTCATCCACCTGACAACAGGACAGGACAACAACGTGAGCTGAGGATCGGAGTTAGCTTCAACATTTATGACCTCAGTCTCCTCACCGTTTTAGGCTCAGCTCTTGAGCTGCTGAGCCTTTCGTCCCTGGATTTGTGTCCCTCCAACCTGTGACTTCTTGATCCTTCACCGTATGCTCTCTTCCTCTCCCTCCTCTCTCTTTCCCTCCTCTCCCACTGCCTTCTCTCTTCCTCCTTCTTCTCTCTCTCCCTCTTAGCTCTATCCTCCCGCTCCTTATCCCTCTTGGCTTTCTCCTTTTCCCAGGCCTTCCTCTCCCTCTCTCTCCTCTCTTTTGCCTCCTTCTCCTTTTTTACCTCCCTCTCTTTTCTTCCCATCTCCAGCTTCTTCATCTGCTTCTCCTCTGCATCTTCCTTGGTTTGCTTTTGTTTTTCCTCAACTGATTTCTCGCCATTGTATTCCGTCTCCATTTGGGTTTCCTCCTGTTCACTACTGGTGGTCGTTACTGTATTGGTGGGATGGCTGGCGGTTCTTGTCCGACACTCCACCAGCAGTGCATTCACCATCTCTTGAGTCATCTATTATGATGGATCAAACAGAAATATTCGATCTTATGGCTCCAACAACAGAATAACATGACAGAACAGAAGAACATTTTCAGGATATTTAGTACCTTGGGGAGCTCCGGCATGGCTGTCTTTGAGGAAGCGGCCGTGTCATCAGAGCTGGATGGCTTTGTCTCTTCATTTCCTGCTTCTGATGCACTGATGTCTTTCTTCTCCTCTGGTGTCTCTGTGACACTTTCAGAAGTTTCTTTCACATCTGTCCCCAAGTCTGCTTGTGGTTTTGACGAGTCAGGATCAGCAGCAGTTGGTCCGTCTGTTTGGTCCTCGTTGTCTTTGCTCCCGTTATGTTCCAGGGCCTGATCGTCACCAACCTTCTTTTCTGCGCTACTCATTTTCTCCTCCTTCCCATCACTGGATTTTTCCTTCCCCTCTGAGGGAGATTCAGCCTTCTTTTTGCTTACTGTCTTCTCTTCCTCATCTACTGCTGCTCTTTTGATAACTTGCTCACTCACAGGTGCAGCCTGCAACCAGAGACAAGGAGTGTCTCATCAAGCACCAGCTCGCAGTTGTTTGATACAGGGTATACACGTCGGCATGCGTCTAAATGGATGTCATTTGGGTAACTGACCTCAGGCGATTCCACGTTTGCAGTGATGACTTTAGTCTGTACTGCGGCTTTGGGGTCCGGCTTGCGAGAGAAGACCAGGGGGTTGTTGTGGATAATGCAGGGGAATGTCTGGAAGCGTTTGTACACAGACAGGGCCATGGTTGAAGTCGCCATCTCACAAATTACCTGAGCATAAGGAAACACAACAGGTCAAGAGCAGGCGAACTATTGTAGCCAAGACTGAAGACACACTCTTTTAAGATATCATGGATTAACATGTTTACATCAGCACAAAGAAACAGAACTCACCACACTGTTGAGCACCAGGGTCTTGATGACGGTGCCAAATCTACGAACAAGTTTCTGAACCTCAGTTGACGCCGCCAGCGTATTGGGAACGTTACTAATCACCACGAGACTGCTCCAGCCAACTGGATCTATGCTCTCCTACGGGATACAATAAAACATTCAGGCCCTGATTAGACAAAGGATAATTACTCTTTATAACCAGTTCAGCAACATAGGCATTAGGGAGAACAAGTTCAGACAGGGCTGTGCAAAGTCAACCACTCATCACTGTAGTCTTTATGGTTTGGTGGGTTGGACGTGACTGACCACACGCAGAAAACAGCATTGGTACATTTTTATCTATGAAGCATTACTGGGTACACGTCTGGCCATAATCTCTGCCCTTCTCTGTGTTAGCTCTGGCAATTACCAGTCTTGCTCTTCCAAGTGGCTGCTTTTCAATGTTTTAACGGATCTGGGGAAAAACTGTATTCTACTACTCTGAATTACGAGCTTGGAACTTACAAAAGTACCTAAAAATTGGATTAACTCTATCGATCAATTGATATAGTCTAAAAGCACTGTAAACAATGTGTTGATCGAGGTGTTTGCTTGTTTTTCCACTATGTATGAATGGCTTGTGTTTTGTACTGTGTTTTTTCTGTAAATGTTTGTGTCGTTGCATTTTAAAATGCGATTGACTGCTACCTTGGTCCTTCTTGGAAAATAGATTTCTATTCAACTCAATGGGACTTCCTGCTTAAATAACTCCTCTGTAACTCATTCCTGTGCCACAATCGGAAACTTTACAGCATGCAGAAAACAACTCTAAACAACATCTACCATTTAAAAAAAATGAGAGACATTATATCATTGTGGTAAAGTGCATTATAAATTAAATGTATTATTATTATTACTGTGTATTCGGATTGTCTAAGCCTCCATTAAGTGCCCCGTGTGGCTGGATGTTGTTCAGCATCATGTTTCTTTCCAATATTTCACTAGAACATGTCTTTAATAACAAGTCAGCGAGAGACAATATATCCCACTGAAATATCTCATCATAATAATAATAATAATGTTTTAAATACTCCCTGTGAATCAATCACCAGGCAGCCCCTGAGACGCCAATACTCCGAAAAAAAGTATTCACTTGTAGAAAATGAAAACTACTGACTACTGGCTTTTCAAAGAGAGAATAAAAGATGGTCATCTGTGGGTCCTGGCTTTATACTTTAATATAGGTAATGAGCTCTGAAGTCACTGTGACCTATTTGGTTACTGCCATGAGAACTAAGTGTAAATTTGTTTTTAGTCACCACCCACCATTATGACTTTAAGCAATGACTTATTCCACCCCATCGAATTAATAACAAGCTTTTAGTCAATACTTATGTAAGCAATGCAGAGTTGATTAATGTGAGCTGCCTCAGTTAAACAAAACACTTATTTGGACAGACTAGAGGTATATACTGGTAGAAATACTTACTGCTGGGTCCACAGATCCCATCAGCAGATTGTAGAGGGCAACCTGTGTAAAGAGTTTATGATTACTGACATCGACAAAAAAATACCCAGTGCAACTGAAATACCAAACATGAAGTATCAAAAGGCATCAGAAGAGAAAACTGATCAATATAATGTATAGGAGAAGGTGATGAGAGCCGTACCGGTGTCTTGAAACCAATGTTCTGTTTGACAAGAGTCATATTCAGCTGACAGTCGTTCATCTTCAAGGGTGTGAAGCTGTTTACTTTCACCATCTCTTCTGCGATCTCCATGTCTGACATAGACACCAGCAGCTAGGGTACAAAAAAACATTTATCCAAAGGTTTTATTGCCAAAATGATCATCCGCTCAGGTTACTCTGCTTACATTGAAACTTATTATTTATGTCTGTTTGAGTTCTTTCATCTCATCAAAACAGAAGAAGTTTCAGATTTAAGTGTATATACCAACCTTTCCGATTTGTTTGGCCAGGATGAAGTCACAGGGAGATCCAAAGGAATGAAGCAGCGTGGTGATGTCACTCTCTGACCAGCCGCTTTCAGGAAGTCCTGTGATCACAACTAGGCCCTTCTGTAGGAAGATTTATATTGGCTTATGATCAAATGGCCAATTAAAAATACACATTTTCCACAGATATTTATCAGAATTTCAAATTTAATAAAATAGAACAGAATGTTCTGCATGATTTATCTGAACGTATTCAGTCTTTTCACAATGTTGTTATATCTATTTGAGAAAGTACGGGTATATACCTCGTCAGATGTGTTAACATCAGCCTCAGCTCCTACTGTGGGAAATTGGAAGGAATGAGGGGGATTAGCAAATACGGCTTAAGTTAGGGATCTCCAACACCCCTCCCAAAACCAACGTAAGATAATGACGTCATACAAACATGTCAACATGTGCCTTGACGTTTAATATAATGAGTCATTTACAGTTGAGATATACATAAAAGTTGATCTACTTATTATTTCATGACAGAGTTTGGTTTGGATGAGCTAAAATAGACTAAATTGTTTGGGCACTGCATATAAATAGTTTTTATTTGTTGTCCTACCGCCGTCTTCCCCCGCAGCAACTTCATTTTCTCCTGGAGTGGGTTTGCTGTCAAGACAATATTCAATATATGAGTTCAGTCAGAGCAGGATGAGTGGGCTTGGGTTTAAAACCAGTGAAAATGTTTAAGGAGAAGAAAACTGCGACAGACCTGTTTTTGGTGTCTGAGGATAATGACTCAGGTTTCTAAAGAAACAAAAAAAAAGCATATGTTTTATAAGAGATAACATACGTGCGGTCCAAATAATTAAACAGTTACCAGATTGTGTTATAATCACTCTCTGATTTAAATTTTTACAAATACTCTTACATCTTCACATCTTAGGAAAATTAGAACCCCATCTGTTTGTGGAAGCCTCATCTTTTATCTGAATCCCAGAATTTGAAGCCACACCGCAGCACTCAGACTTCTCTGGCTCAGATCTTTAACAACACCCCCTTAAACATAGATGTGGCGGAGTTTCAATCCAAGTTTTATTGGATCCCAATGCTGCATTCGACACAGTTGACTACAAAATATTAGGACAGGTTGGAAAACTGGGCGGATCCTACTTTGTGCCTGTAGGTAATGATACATAGAAGCAGACTTAATGATCATGGCCTCGTTTTCCAAACATCTATGTGCTCCGACTGGCTCAGATTAGATAATCATGGTACTGTTAACTCTTAATTATCACCTGCTTAAACAGGACATATTTGCAGTACTTGATTGTGAAAAGATTTCTCTGCATTTGTTCTATCCCTGAGGAGCAGTGAGCAGCTCCAGTGAAGCTCCCAGTCTTGCTAAAGGCCCCTACGACATGAAGACTACAGGGGCTGGGAAGGTATCGCGATCTCCCAATTGCGTGACATTTACTCTACCCTAAGAGCTGCCGCTGCCCTAACTCACACATTTACTTAACCCCAGGGGACTATACCATCACCAGGGGACTATAATTCCACACGGGATCTTAGTCAGTACAGTAACCAGATTATTGACTGTATGTGCTATTATTTTCTTCAGTTAAACAAATATTAAGCAAACTGAACAGTTAGTTCAGTGATTTACAAACCAACGGCAAAACTACATTTCTGGTCTGCAGTGTTGTTGGGAGCCGTTGAGGCCCCTTACGTCATCTGGGACCCTAAACTTTCACTGCCCAGATTTAAAACTTAGCATGGAAAAGTAATGTTCGGAATATAAAACCCTAATATTTCAAACGAACTCCCAGAGAACTGCTGAAACTCTCAAGTTCTTTTAAAACAAGGCAGAAGATCTTTCGGTTCTCCGTTTTATCAATAAATTAATCACTCAGTTTTTCATTTTATGCTTATTTTGTATGTAAAGCTTTTTTTTAAATGTTCTATCTTTATTTAATGTTTTTTGTTGTTTTTATATCCTTTTTACAGCTTTTGTAAATCATTTAGGATTGCCTTGTTGTTGAAATGTGTCGCACAATAAACTTTGCGTGCCTTGAACGCAAACATTTTCAGACGGTACCTTGGCCAGTGAAGCTGTGATTTGCTGGCCTCTAATGGAGAGATCTGTAGAGTTAGACAAAGCCTGAGCGAATCCAGCCGTCAGCATGCAAACAGAGGCCTGCAACAAAGACGGGTGAGAATGGATGTGAGAATCAGAAACCACGAAGATCTCCAATCCTAAATATTAGCAAGTCTTTCCTATAGGCCAGATTTATATCAAAAAATGTAAATATGCCTAATTTCCCTACAACAGTAAAGAAAATCATCGCCACTTTCAAAAAAATGGTTGGATTGAATATAATAAAAAAACTTTCCCACAGAAAATTTAAATGCATGAGCCAATTATAAGAATTGCATAATTTCAACAATAAACATGTTGAAGAGCACCTTTTGCCCTTCTCCCTTCTCACTCTCTTCCTCTGAGCATGGCATGAGGATTACGTTGTTGATTTTGCCAAAGGACCTGACCAAGTCCGTAACTTCCTGTTCCGATGCATCCTTTGGGATGCCTGTTAGGTACACCAGACGATCTGCAAACAAATAATCCTGGGAGGTGGGAGTCACCACCTTCTTTTTCTTCTTGGCAGGTGGCGGCTTGGTAAGCTAGAAACAAACAGCAAAAGTTTTATGTGAGCTCGAAACCATATTTCTACTCAGTCAACCAATGCAAAACCTCACTGCTTTGATCAAGCGTTAAACTCCATAACTTTAAAAACATTTGTTTATGATAATGTGCGGCCTGAGAGACGACGTAATTGGATAGATTCAAAACCGCAATATTTGAATAATTCATTTCTGAGCCGACATCAAGCTATTTCTAGCATTGTGTCTGGCATCCAACAAGCTTCTCCGACACAAAAAAAACGAGAATACTCTTTTTTTATATTGTGAAATTAAAAAATACATGGATTTCATTAGATCACTTGGAATGTGATTCACCTCAAATTGAAACCCTAACAAATCTAGAAAGGCACTCGTTAAAGTGCATTCCTTCACTAATGCATAACAGTCACTTCTAATTAAAACAAACCCTAATTTAAATTCCAGCACAACATGTGCATCATTCAAATGGCTGCCCTCAGGGCTCTGTTGCAGTGAAAAAATAACAAAAAAACAGAATATGGCTGAATTACATTAATATATGAATGCTCGACAGTATTAATCTCTAATCTGGCTGTGGATTTGTGTCCAAGTGTGGTTCAACTGTCATTTTTAAAGAACACTTACAGCATCAGCAGCCTTCACACCGGCGGTCTTAGCCGTCTTGCTTCCAGGTTTTGAAACACCTTTGACAGACTTCGTGGAGGACTGCACATGTTTGGGGTTCGGACCCACTTTAGAGGAGGAGGGATGCCGGCTGTCGGAGGACAACTTGGTAGAATAGTCATATGGGCGCTTCACACCGCTGCGAGAGGAACCACCTGTAAACATGCCATGACGGTGGAGGACAGGAATGAAAAGAAAAGACAATCATTCAGTGTGATCAATGACATCTCAAGCAATTTAATCCGTGAAACAGTATAACTGCTTATCTGTATGTACAATTTTTAGTATTTTACTCAACATAGTATGCTTTAAGGAACACTGCATTGTTTTTCATGAACCTTATGATGCAAATGTTGTATGACATCTGATGTACCCCCGATAACAAGGCTTACAATAGACTGATCAGCCATAGCACACTAACCACTGACAGGTGGGGTCCGATTATCTCATTACCATGGCACCAGTCGCTGGATGGAACATTAGCCAGCAAGAGAATGTTTTGTCTTGAAACTGATGTTTTCAACACTTTGACAATGGTCAAACTGTTTTCTGGGATCGCGAGACAACTGGGTCAGAGCATCTCTAGAACGGCAAGCCTTGTGGGTGTTCCCTATCTGCATTGGTAAGTTAGACAAGCAGAGTTGTCTCAGATCATGGGCGCCCAGGAGTCACTAATGCACATAGACAGGGAAGTATAGCCCGTGTTGTCTGATACCACAGTAGAGCTTTAGTATCACAACGTCTGGAAAATACTGTATGTGCTACCACACTACAAAGATGGTTGAGGGATGGTTTTGAAAGTATCCCAGCACACTTTCAGAGGCCTTAATCAGTCAATCTTGGATGTTTCAGAGCTTTCTAGGCAGTGAAATGGGGGGTTGGTAGTTGGTTTTAATGTTATTGCTGATCGGTCTAAACATTTTCCAAATGGACTTTCAGAAGATAATGTGAATATGAGGAAAAGACTAAATCCACTTCTATCCATCTTTCCATAATAAATGTGAATGTTTAAACACAGTTTAAAAATACATATATCATGTTTTGGACACCACTAAGTTCTACATTTCTCTTCTTCCCCCTCTTTCCCACTTTAGAGCATGTGGTCTACCTGTGAAGTGCGGGTAGCGACGGGGATGTTGCGGTGAGTAAGACCTCTCACGTGGTCTATGGCGATAGGGGCCTGCCCTGTGTCTGCTGTGAGGTGGACTCGGGGAAAGAGAACCAGAGAGGGATCGGGACACAGAGTGGGAAGGAGAGTCTTCCTTGGCATGCCACAAAGCCCGGCTGCCATATTGTCCACTAGGGCTGATCAAAGACAACATTCATAAACAAACATAAACAGCTGCTCAACAATATCTGTGTCAGACTGACTGAAAATGCACTGTCAATTTATTTGACTCCAACTGTTGACTGGTGGGAGCTAAGACAGATTATGGGAAACAACTGACCTTGGAAAATCAGGTTTCCAGTCTGGGTACCTTTAGAGACAAACAAAAGTCAGTTTTTCACAAACACCCTTGGAAAACCCCGTTTCTTGCTAATATCTTGGTGAAACGACATATTCATTTATTAGGCTCTGTGGTTGAAAAAATTACTTTTCAAAAAAACACAGGAACCTCCGGGGCTGCGACACTGGGATGATTTTCTAATTCTTGCTTCCCGTCTGTTGGGCTTAAGCTAATTTATGTCATTGAACTTGGGCTTTCAGCCCAAACTTGTGTTGTATGTGCAATTTGAATTAAAGGGCTTCCGGAGGAATTTATTGTACTAAAAGGCCACCAAAGACTTTTGTGTTGCACTTTTTAACCTATTTCTTTTAGCCAACAGTAAGGTGGAGCCAGATACTGGTAGTACCTACCAGGTAAAGTTTCTTTTGAGTAAAAACTAATTCAGTGTAATGGGAAATAGCTGTTACTACCACGTAGGGACAACCAAGTCAGGGTATAAAAGTCGAGGAACACTGGTGGTGCCTCCAAAGCTCCCTTAAAAAATATCCTCACTTGTTGCGCAGGTCTCTGCAAGCTGCAGTGTGGTTGACGGTGTTAATGTGGTCAACCCAGTCCTGATGAAAAACAAATGGGAAAAGAAGCGGTCATCAGAAACAAATGGAAAGAAGAATCAATGTTAAATTTGCATTCCCCGAATATGAAGATAAATAAAATAATAATGTAGCTCTATCACAACACTGGATCTATGCTCCCTAGTATAACAATTAAAAGTGGGGTTGCAGTTCTTCTGATCCAATAAGCAGCATGTTTTAACTATGAGCCCATTCTGACCTGGTATTGACAAATTACCTAACTTCTGGTCACTTGGATTCAGATCGCCCAGGAAGGATAATACCAGGCATGGAAAGGCTCTATGTTACAGTCAGTAGTAGAAACATGACACAATGCTTTGTCTGGCTGTCATATCATACTTGTCTTCGTATCAAAAACATTTGTTTTCGTCAAATCTCATAATATACACCAGCACAAATATACATACCTAGTTGTTATTAATCATCATCATTGAAATGGTGAATTTATTTCCTAATTTACATTCCAGGTTGTGAGGAGAAAATGTTTTTCTGTATTGCACCATTACCTGCTCATCCACCAATCCACCAATAAAAAAAAGAAAAAGAAAAACAAATGTGTTCACCCAAGTTTGCAAGAGTTCAGATAAACCGAGAGAAAGCTAAAACCTTTGTATTTGAACAGCGATCAGTTAACATTCTGTTACATTGTGACATGCAATTGGGCAATTTGGGGAAACCTTTATTAAAACCAGTATGATTATTTTAATCAGAAATATGAGACAAAGAATGTCAATTAACAACTTGTGAAGTCAGGAGCAATGCAATTAACTCAAGGTAATTAGTGTAACGACACGGACAGAGTGCGTATATTCAATCACAACAAAGCCACAGAGCAACTCAACTCAGACGGTGGTGATGTTAAGAAAATATTTCTGTAATCCTTCAAATATAAAGATCAGTGGATAGGTCAGTTAATCATAATTATTGACTGGTGTTTTGTAGCCATGATCTCTACCCATCAGTTTGTTAATATACAGCCTAAGGATAAATGTAGATATTTATATTACCTACTAAAACAAACTTAAAACTCCTAAAACACTAGCTTGTTTCTAATTTGATGCATTCATATTAAGAATATGTTTTTGGGCAATTAATAATCCAAAACTGACAGGAATCAATTTAAGAAGAAAAGAAAAAATGTAATTCATTAAATGGGTGTCGGACTAGGACTGTTTAATGAGCTGTGATACTTCCAGACCCGTACGGTATGAATCCATGATGATTGGAACAGTTTCAGTATTGGAAAAGTCTTATAATAACCAGATTCAGATGAATTCTGAATATATCTAAGCTTGTTTATCCACTGTTAAAACGCTGGCTTCTTTTTCTCTGTAAACACCTTTTTTGTGGTTATGTGCAGAAGTTAATAGAATTTAACCCGGTGATGAATAACTTTGCTATTTGGAAGAAGTATGTTCTGACTTAAAATACTTGTTAGTATGACTTTGAATCCATGTCAACAGTGCTATAAAACACTTTTCATGGCGAACACAAAAATGGAGCGACTCCTTATGGTCGTAGGGGACCTTTTCAAGTTTGAACTCCAGCCTTAATTCTTGACCAGAAAGATGTGTTTTAATCGTGGAATTATATACCCTTTACTTTCTGCACCATAACACCATTCGGGTCAGCTCCTGAAGAGTGACTGTATCCTAATTTGATCTGATATAGTGCACGTCTGTAATTTCCCTTTAAGTTTAATGGTTTTATCTTATAAAGCGTCTAAGTGAGCTCAGTCCACAGCAGTTAGAACTTTGCTTGATCAGACAGCTACCTAGATAATTTACCGACTCACTTCAATGGGAATTAGTAACCGTGTAAAGCACTTTTTCCAACGATAATGCTAATAATATGGTCAATTGACTGTTGAAGAGAGGCTGCAGGCTTAATTTGAAAAGGTGTACGTGTGCTTTCAGGCATTAGTTCAAGGGCATGTTGGCACTCACCTTTTCCTGTTCACACTGTATGTGGCACAGGGAGCAGGTATGGGGATACACCTTTGGAGACTCAGCTGAGAAATCACTGATCATGGGGGGGCTGGGTAACTTCTTCGTATTGCTGTGCGATTTTGAGCCAGATGAAGAGGAGAGAGAGCGTCTTGAGGAAGCCTCACTCCTAGTGTCAGGCGATGGCCTAGGCTTTCGAACATCTTGCCTGTAGTCTCTGTCTAGATTACGAGACTTAGATGATGATGGAAATTCTCTCCCAGGAGACCGATTGCTTCTACGATACTCGCTTCCTGTCCTGCGATAGTCTTGGTCGCCATGCTTGCTTGATTCACTGTGTTCCAAATTACCCTGCCGCCTTTCAGTTTTATCTGTTTTTTGAGTTGATGAAGACGAGGGAGGAGATGGGTACATTTGAACTGTCCTTTCAGTGGAGATCTGTTCTCTTTTGAATGTCTCTCTGTTAATAGTCTCTTCCTTTGCTCGACTAGCATGACCATAGTCAATGACTTGACCTGCTGTCTGTGAAACGGAAAGAAGTCTCGGCACTTCCGGGGAGTGCGAATGAGCCAATGGTGAAGAGAACGCGGGTGTGGAAGTAGATGCCACAGTTGACTGATTGCCTGACTTGTTAATTTGAATGTCACGGAGTATGAATGGTAAAGTATCAGGAGTTAGCTGCTCGTCAGGGTAGTGACTCAGCACTTCCAAGTCCGCATTTGAAAGTCCAAAGCTTGCTAGGATACTTCCTGCACTCTCTGTTGTATACACACCCTGACCATCCCCACCACCTCCATGCGGGTGCCGAGTTTGGGGTGATGGTGAGTTGTTCACAGGGGCATTCCAGGTAGGATTGTTTGTTCCAGTGTTGCTGCTCTGAGGTTGCTGTTGAGGTCCCTGGTGTTGTTGGGGCTGATGGCTAGCACTGGATTGAGGATTGGCAAAAGGTTTTGTTGTAGATTGGTAGTTGGACCAGTCTACTCCTTGCTGGTGACCAGGTTGATTATCAGAGGTGAGTGGTATTGAGCTTGAGTTGTAGTTACCATGTTGACTGATCGCAGAACCTATGCTTTGGTTCTGGTGTTGGTTTGATTGGTTCATGTGGTCAATGAGGCGGTGATCCATGTCCCTTGCACCACGAATAGACAGGGCAGACTCCAGTTCATCAGGAAGTTGGGTCGGGCGAGGAAACTGGAAACCCATAACTTGTGACATCATATCAGATGCAGGACGATTCTGATTTTGATTCGGTGGTGGCTGACGATGAGGAGGCCTGGGTCCATTAGGAAAGGGCTGTGAACCCTGTTGTTGAGAGTTGTGGTGATACATAGCAACAGGGAGACACGGTTGTGTGTATTTGTAAGTTTTGCTGTTTGTGTCCACGTTAAATCCAACAGTTGGCACCCGCTGTCTATTGAGATTCAGGAGGGCCAGGTGAAAAGGTAACTCAGCTGCAAACCCTTTGTTGTTGTAACTGTAGTTGCCAACAGTTATAGTTGCTAGCGTTGCAAGTTGCTGGAGAGCAATCTGCGCCTGAGTTTCAATCTGAGTCAACTGGAGAGCTGTAACTGCAGCAGCTTGTGCCACAGTTCCAAATACGAAATGGCTCCCACTGGTGCTGTTGCCGACGGAGAACGTTGGACTGGGCTCCGGCCAAAGGGTAGGAGCAAGATGCAAATTACTGCCTCTGTGCACAGCGTGGCTGTGAGGTGGAAAGCAAAAATATACTATTACAGGTGATAAAGCCTTTTTTTCCATTTCATTTCAAAAGTAGCCTTCAGATGAAGTCCTCTTTCCCCAGGCACTTTATAATAAGCTGTTACAATCCTCATTTTGCTTGTGGTTTGTGTCAAAGCCTTAAGATGCGTGGACAAGAAGTCATTTCTGTAGTGTGTCCAGTTTGCTTTTGTTCAAGATGGGAGAGCAAAGTAATATTATGCAACAACAATAATTAAATGGAAAGTAGAAAAAGCAAATATAAAATTACCTTAGAAGGACACTATGTAAACCCCACATCGCCAAAACATTCACTGCACTACAAAAAAATATGATGCATAGTCCACTTTTTTCCCTCAATAATCACCACAACAAAGAGAGCATTGAAATGGCTAGAAATCATAAATTACACTTACCGTGTCCTGGGATAGGAAATAACGAACTATAACAGATCATGGGGTAAGTTTGTTTAGATAATTGACAGAGGACCGGAACTGGTCTTGATCTAAAAGGCTTACATTGTTGGTCTTATATCAAAATTTTTTTTTCCAGTTGGCAATGTTTTCTTTACGGCACGGCAAAAGCAAGTCATTAATATTTATTGAGCAATTTTCATTCAGTCATAGTGAACTAACATGTTGACCTTTAAGTGCCACTGAAATAAAGGCTGCAGATTGTTCTTAACTAGGTGAAAAAGCAATAATTCACGGTGAGCTGGCAGTTAGGTATAACCTCGCTCATAAATACATAATAGCAACACAACCTAGAACAGCAGCAGGCTATCCTTAAGAAATGTGAGTCAAGCAACCTGTTGACTCACATTCAAAGCATAAAACTAAGAGTTAATAGGGATTGACAGAAGAGGGAGTAAACTACACATACCTCCACAAACAAGTATTCATGCTACACACATTCCTTAAGTGTTTTATATGCTGGCCAGATATTGCCGTATGCACCGCGGATTTTGGAATCTTCCTTGTAAGAAAGGTGGCCAGACACACACAATGGCATTGCAAGCCAAAGTGAGCTGACCCTCCAGGCTAAAATGAAGTTCAGCCACACATGTAATAAGATACTTGAGGTAAATTATGCCTAAGCTGTCAATCCACGGCATTGTACAAGCAATTCCACTGATTGAATACCTCAAATAAAATTTAAGGTTTTGGCCGACAGTTCTTTTTGTAAGAAAATAAAAACTCCCCATAGTGAGTAAAAAAAGTATTAAAATAAAATATGATATAGTAAAGTGAGATGTTTTACATCCAGATTACGTCTGGAATACATAACAGAAATCAATCCACTTCTTCCTCGCACTAAGGTCAATGGGGGTATAAAATGTGAAAATGATCCATGAAACAGTATGAGTTATGTTCGGAATACAGTCTTTTTCGTAAATAAGCTCCATCTAGTCAGTGAAATATGAACTACAAGAGTAAAATACGATATTTTCAACATAACTTCTCAAATCGATTCATATTCGCTAAAGCTGGACTAAATCAGACGAATGGATAAGAAGTTATGTTGTATTATGTTCGAGTGTTTTTCGGAAAAAGGCCCCGCAAGTGAGTAAAATATGAACTATTATTAGAGTGAAATACGATGTATGTAAGATAGATCATCTTGAGTTTATTCATAAGCACCAAGTTTGGACTAAATCAGACCAACAATAGACAAATTATGGTCTTAAACATTTGAAGATAAAGCTCTCCCTAGTGTCAGAAATATATACCGTATTACAGACCTTTCCCAACTCAATCCAGTTCTTCTTTGCACAAGGGTCTGTGTAGGTATAACGTTTGGAAAATATGCACGACATAGTTTTATAGTAATTGTATTAGAACGAGAATTTGCAGCAGCAGAAATCAGTGCTCTTGGCCAGCGTAAAATGTATTGTTGCACTGAGGCTCAATAGTTTATTTTTACAATTCTAATACAGTATGGTAAGGTGTAGGCAACAAACTTAATACTGGATAATGTTATTTCTACAACTTACATACGTTTTTGGCAAAGTATTGTCAAACAAAACAGAGAAGACTTACGAGACAACACCATTTCTAATGTGAACAATGTTTGTTCGCTCTTACTCTGGGAAAGTTGTTTCACACTCATTAAACATTCATGACTTGCCTTTACAATCCTGTGAAAAAAAGAATGTATTTTGCATCTAGTTGTGTTCAGTCTCCAGGTCAGCCGGACACACAAAAGTTAACTCCTACTACCAAACCAGAATCAAGCTTGTTATTACCTAAACAACAAGATTCCACAAACATTTATTTATAATTTGAGAACATTTGTGACCTGTGTGCCATTTGGCCCCCTTGCGTGTCCCCAAGAGACCAAGTAAAAAACAAACGAGTCAGTCAGTGCTACGTCACACGTTGTATTCCTATGACTGACTGTATGTCTTTTCATTTGCACCCAGGGGCCTTTTAGGAAGTGTCTGTTAATAACACCCCTCGACTAGTGAAGATGAACCGAGACACTAATACATGACTCAGGAATGATTTTGTCATGCCAAACTTCGATAAACCACAGACAATAAAAACGGTTATACTGTATCTGTATATTCGGATTAATAAACTACTCAAAAAATTAGGGAAACACTTAATAATCACAGTACAAAAACTAGTCAATTAACCCCCAAAAAGACAGTGGTTCTGCAGGTGGTGGACACAGACCATTTCTCTCTCCTCATCGATACTGACTAATGTTTCCTCTAATTTTACATGTTGCTAATGCCCTTGTATGGTAACATGATCTGGTACCTCCAGCCCTTTCAGGCTGCACAGGTAATCCGGCTCCTTCAGGAAGGCCTATCTATATGTGTCTTCTCAAGAAGGTCTGTCGTGTCTCCCAGCACAGTCTCAAGAGTGTAGGAGATACCAGGGGACGAGTCATTACACGACGAAATCTGGATAGGGCCATTGAAGGCAACAACCCAGAAGCAGGACCAGTGCCTTCTACTTTGGGTTAGGAGGAAAAGGAAGTGCACTGCCTGAGACTCACAAAACCACCTCCAGCGGGTTACTTGAGTGCATATTTCTGTCTGAACTGTCAAAGATACTCCATGAGGGTGGCATGAGGGCCCAATATTATCTAAAGGGCCCCATGCTCACAGTCCAGCATGACCGGAGTTCGCCAGAGAACACCAGGTTGCAGGTTCCCCATTGGTGGCCCTTTCTCTTCAGATAAGAGTAGGTTCACACTGAGCCTATGTGACAGATGTGAAAGAGTCTATAGATGTGCCATGTTAAACATTATGCTGCCTGCAACATCATCCAGCAAGACCAGTGTGGAGGTGGGTCAGTGATGGTCTAGGGAAGCATGTCCTTGGAGGGTTGCACAAACCTCTATATGCTAGCTAACAGTACAATGATTTCTTTTAAGTACCAGGATGAAATCTTCAGCGCCATTGTTGGACCTTACACGGGTGCAGTGGACACAGGGTTCCTCCTGGTGCAGCAAAATGTCTGGCCTCATATGGTCAAAGTGTGTTGGCAGTTCCTGGATGAAGGTATTGATGCCATTGAAGGGTCATGTTCCCCAGACCTGAATCCAACTGAGAACCTCTAGGACATTATGTATCTGTGCATCCGATGCAGCCATGTAACGCCACAGACAATCCAAGAGGTCAGTGATGCCTCGACCCAGGTTGGGAAAAGATCTCAGGGGATATCAATTTAAGTCATCATGAGCATGTCCACACATAGTGAGGAGTGCACATAGGTACTTGGGGGCCAGACACACTACTGAGACACATTATGAGTTGTTGTGGTGAAATTGAAGTAAGTTGGATAAGGCAAGGGATATAAAATTTTTCACTTTGATTTGGGTGTGACTTAGAATCCAGCCCTCAGTCGGTTCATGGTTTTGATTTCCATTGACCGTTCTTAAGATTTTGTTCTCAACAAACTACACCATGCATATCAATTAAGATTCTCAACTTGAGTATTTCATTCACTGAGTGATTGTGATTCAATGTTTAGAAGACACTAGGGTCGGGTCAGATGACTTCAAATCAATATCTCAACTAGAAGCCTTTACTGCCATTAAGATTGATTACATGCTTAGGTATTATAGCATGAATGTATTCTTCAGTAATTCTGCAGTGGTGGATTGCTGATGCAGATTTATTGAGATTGTTTAAGTGATTGGTGTTATAACTCATATCATCCAAAAAGCCTGGCATGGACATTTGCTTTAAGACTAATGTTAACAGTACCTGTCGGAAGCCTGTGACTCTACATGCAGTATTCTTCTAACTATTGTTACTGTCACTTTACAAATTCCCCCATAGGGATTAATAAAGTTTCTGTCTATCATCCTTTTGTCTAATATGAGGTCTCATGAACTGCCCCTTTACTGCAATCCATATAATGTTAATTCACATGCTTCCAGCTCCAGCACAGGAAACCATACTATTCAAGTACATAGGTTTAGAGAATTCTCTCTAGATGCAGTCTATAAATCTGTTTGTTTTCATATAGTAGATATATAGGGATACATTGGAGATACATTGTTAAGCCATAACATTAGAACCACCAACAGGTGAACCGCATAACATTTGTTATCTTGTTAAAATGGCAGTTGATGGGATGTATTAGAAAGAAAGTGAACATTTTGTTCTGGAATTAATGTATTGCAACCAGGGAAAATGGTTAAACTATAGACTGTGAGCTTTTCTGGCAGAAGAAAAATTGTAATGTGTATATACAGGGTCAGAGCAGATGTTAGTGCTTACCAAAGTAGTCAAGGGGAGTACAGCTGGTAAAGAGAAGACTAAATTCTGGGCTAAATTCTGTCCCATTCCATAAAATAGATACTGTAGCACAAATTGTTGAAAAAGTTAGCCGTGCCTCTGATCCGAGAAGAGTGCCGTACGCATCTTAGCGTAAGTTGATAAGATGTTCACTTACATCTTAAAATAAATTCAAATATAATTAACCGGCTCATCTGAACCGGTTTAGAATTCGTTTGGTCGATTGAGCTACTACGGATGATTATGAGACCGATATAGCATTAACTGATCTTTCAGGATACTCAAGTCAGGTTTTAGACTGACTTTTCTTGAATTCCTAATGGGGTAGGTCCTGAAACGGTAGCGTTTGTTTCGTTTTGCCATCTAAACTATACTGATCAGCCCATTGTATCTGGCCGTGGTGGTCGAGAATGAAATGGAATCACGGGTTTATGGCTAGATGAAGTTTCTGAGTGGGTGTAGAGCTGTTAGCAAAGTACAGCGGGAGATCATCACACCAATCTGACCCCTGCCTCATAAGAACAGCTAGATGTAAACATGTAGCTTGTAAAAAATGTTCACCTGTCCACATTATCATAGCATCAATGATGCACTTTTCAAACCAATCATAAATACTATGCGTCGAACCTAGATTCTCACGTACCAGCCATTTTGGCGTCATAACTAGCTAGCTTAGCTAGCTAATGTTAGCTACCTATAGGAAAATATAGCAACAGCTCACATTTTATGGACATTCGTACCCTTTTCACATCATTAACATAACCAATAAATACCTGTCTCAAAGAAACGATGAGTGTTTGTTGTTGTTGTTGTTTAAGTATCCGGTCCTTTTCGGCCTAGTCATTCACAACGACATAGCTCATTTTCCGCATTCAGTTACAGGATGTACTTCCGCCCTGGTATTTCACAATAAAAGTACCCGAATCTGACACTATTTTATTAAGATTTTACGTGGGCCTTTAAATCATAGTCCGTACTCTTAATTTATAATCTCCTCTTTAGTTACCATCAAGACTTCAATAGTGACAACTTCCGGGAATGGCGACGAACAATCTAAAACCTTAACATTGAATAATATGAAATGCCCCAATTTTTTTGCACAAACGACACTCTTATTTTTCAAAAAAAGAGAAACCCCTGGAATAAAGTTCCATGTGAAATTGACACACACCCGCCATTTTGGAGCGTCCTGACTACAACTCTCTCACAGAGGAACGTCAACACTTTTACATAACATTTTGTTAACTCTAGCAGTGAATTAATGGCTTAACCAGTAAACCTTTGAAAATAAACAAATGCGATGCGTTGTTTAACCTGAGGTTCTTGCTTGTTTTTCTGAAATAAATTTAATATTATAAAAAATATTTGTCTGTGTTGGCTACCAGACATGTCCGCCCCGAGCGTTTCACAATAAAAGTCGTCAAGAGAGGTCTGACTCATGTCTGTGGGTCTGACTGAAGTTAACAAAAATATGTCAAAATAATGTTATCACAGATGTTTGGTCTGAGTTGCTTCTGCTAACGGTGGCACAACTTGCCCAGAGTGGAGAACGTAGTAACCATTTTTATTATCATATAAAATTTACAATTGAAAACTTGTATTTTGATAGACAGATATATTGATGGATAGAATTGTGATAGCTAGACAACTGGGTCAGAGCATTGGGCAAGAAGACAAGCAGAGGAAGGCAGTGTGATACTTTGGGAAAAGTTCTGCTTGGGATCCTTGGGTCCTGCCATTCATGTAGATCTTACGTGGATACGTACCAACTACCTATACACTTACAGACCAAGTACCCCCCTTTCATAGAAATAGTAGTGCTATTGGCAGTAGTCTCTTCCAGCAGTATAATACACCATGACACACTGCAAAAATGGTTCAGGCATGGTTAGAGGAATACAAAAACGAGTTCAAGGTCTTGACTTGGCTGTCACATTTCTCAGTCCTCAATCCAATCCAGCATTTGAGGGATTTGCTTGACAAATAAATCTAATCCGTGGAGAACCCACTTCACAACTTCCAGAGGACAAAATCCTGCTAATGTCTTGATATCAGATACCACAGCCCACTTTTTAAAGGACTTTTGGAGTCCCTGCCATGTATTTATTTATTCAAAGAGAGAAAAAGGATGGAGGGATGGATTATCCTACATTTCTACAAGTCTGATATGACATACCCTATATTTAGACATATTTTATTTATCTATTTTGGTGGATTTTCTACAGAATTATATGTTTTGACTAATAGTAGTTGAAAAAGTCAGATAATCTGGCAACACTCCTGAGGGTCGATGGTAAAATTAGCACTTCTCCCCGGAACACCTGCTAATAATGTCCTGCTCAGCTGTTTGGTTGAGCACATTTTAAGTCCCATTTGTTATTGAAAAATGTGACTGAACCTGTTTGTAATATGACCAAGTAGCAGCATGTGAATGCGAAAGTGCCACTGAGGAGGCATTACCCATGACTATTAAGAAAGTCCAATTAAATAAATAGGATTTTTTTTTTGTCATATTAAGCCTGTGAGCACTTACTAAACAGAGTTATGCAACTTAAAAAATTATAATGAGGGTCTAAAAACAGGCTTTATCAAAAAGTTTCTATTATAATTAAAATTGACCATTTCCTTGAAATACAAAATTTCATCATTAAATAATACAAAATTCATGACCATGCTAAATTGAAAGTGTCTAAAATACCATTTTTCCATTTTTTTTTTTATTGGTGATGAAATTAAGCAGTTAATCAACAACTGGGGAGGGGGGGTTAGCCCAGGCTAACATTTGACTTGGCTACATTCCATAGTTACTGAGCTTAAACTTCCTTTATAGGACTGGATTCTGATTATAAGTCAGACTTAGTAGAATAAACCTGGCTCAATTGAAAGTATTGCTTTATGGAACAGGTGTCTGCGATCAAAAATCCTGTTTTGCTGTCAAGGACCAAATTATTTTTTTGACTGAAATAAAAGGCGATGGTCAGAATAAAAATGCAGAAGGCATTTGATGAGCAAGCAACATCTTGTTTATCAACTTGTGATAAAGACGATACATGGACCATGGTGCATAATAATTTGTATGGTCCTCCTCAGCTCCTTCGGATCCAATTGGACGGGTGCTTCTGTAACGTCCTGCCCTGATTCACCCTCAGCAGACAAGAGAGACACCTCACCAACTTCTCTAATGTTCACAGTATCTGCTTCTGTGCACAGCTGTTAGAAAAACACATCAATTCAAAGAGGCTGAGGAACTCTGGTCACTGTAGAGCCATCCTCCGTCACACGAGGGCACTCCAATAATTCAAATAGGACAAGCGTTGCATTGAAACAGGATTGGAGAACAAACCATTTCTATATAAAAAACAAAAAAAAGACATAGGCCAGCTGTGGGGCTCAGATTGTCTGAGCATGATTAACAGATTATCTCATCTTATCTTATCTTATCTTATCTTATCTTATCTTAGATTATCTTAGATTGCACCTGGGCTTATCTTATGTTTCAATAACGGTCTCCGAGCAGACATTACTTGATCAGATGAAATCATATTAGCAGACACGTGAAGGCAATTTAAGTAACTGATGCAATCGCTGGCAAGAGTTAAATCCTGTTACTAATTGGACCTAAAATGGCAGAATGTCGACTACTGTTGTCGTCTGTAGATCAAACACACTATAAAAGATATGTCAAATTAATCAACAAAAATATAATTAAGTTTTGGTCATTCAATCAGCACATTTTAAAATAACAATCATAGTGCTTCCAATAATTTAAGAAAGAAACATCAAATATTTTTTGAATTTGAATTTTAAAATGTTTTCTTTTTAGCCAAAAGAGTCATTGTCCTAGGTTAGGCCAAGAATAGGTACACGTATTTTAGAATTGTCTACAACTCTTCCCTTGGAAAATATTACATACAATAATTAGGGGTAAGCAAACGGTCTTTGTGATATCTGGTACCCCCTCATCTGTTTCTTAAACAAAAATGACTTGACCCACATGTTTGTAACCACTGGAGGTGACTGATAAGTAGTCCTCTGCAGTTTTTTTAAACGAGAAGTAATGTTAGAATACTAAATAATAAACTCAAAAGTTTATTTCACTCAAACAAGATCCTCAACCTATAATTTGATAAGGCATTTATTTATTTGTGTGTGTGTGTGTGCGCGTGATTAGGATTTTACCTTATCTCATTTTGTACTTATTTATTCATTTATTGTATTTTTTAATTCTTATTTATATTTATTTATCTTTATTTTAGATAAATGTTCTATGTGTAATTGTGATCACATATGGGGTGCTAAACTGTCAAAAAGCAAATAAAGACACAGACAGAAAAAAAGAAGTTCAACACTATGACATCATCCCTATAGGACCTACTGTGGTGACATCATAGCTATAGGACTTACTATAGTGACATCCTTTCTATAGGACTTACTATGGTGACATCATCGCTATAGGACTTACTATGGTGACGTTGTGCACGGACCGTTGCAGACAGCTTTTAATAATAATAATAGATTTAATTTATAATGCACTTTACATTTGGATCAAATCTCAAAGTGCTACAAAGTAAAAGCAGATAAAAGCATCAATAAAAAATAAAATAATAACTATATAAAAACATGACCAAAAAGCAGCAATGTTAATTAAGTTTTAGGTTCTGCTAAAAAAGAAAGTTTTAAGTCCTTTTTTAAATGTGTCAGTCGTCTGTGGGGCCCTCAGATGGTCAGGGAGGGCAGTCCACAGACGAGGGGCAGCAGAACAGAAGGCCCGATCAACCATGGTGCTGAGCTTAGTCCGGGGAAGGAGGAGGCGGTATGAGTGGGTAGAACGGAGGGATCG
>VRLP01006114.1:0-31013 GCA_009660295.1 Lophius piscatorius | reverse complement strand
AAGGCTTTTATATAGTTATTATTTTATTTTTTATTGATGCTTTTATCTGCTTTTGCTTTGTAGCACTTTGAGATTTGATCCAAATGTAAAGTGCATTATAAATGAAATGTATTATTATTATTATTATTATTATATACCCTCGCTGTCAAGGATGACAGCGAAGGCCTATTTTGATATGGCAAAATGATTAGTTAATCATTTTGCCATATCAAAATAGGTTATGTTGCCTTCTGGCATCAACAACTACAACCAAGCACTTCACATCACTAGAGATCAGCCTCTGACATAGATGTGACTTAAAATAGTCCAACCTAAAGCTTTAGTTATATTCCTTCTGAGCCATTCAGAGGTGGACTTCCTCTTATGCTTTGGATCATGGTATTACTTCAGGACCCAGTTGTGCTTGAGTCTCACACACTGAATACCTGATATTCTCCTTCAGAACATTCTGGCAGAGACAAGAATACATGCTTCCAGCAACAACGGAAAGTCAACCCAAGCCTGAATTAGCAAAGTGTCCCAGCATCATTACACCGCCAAATCCATGCTTCATTTCATGTTTAATGCTCTTGTTGTAGAAGCCTGTGTTTGGTTTATACCAGATTTAACATAGAAGCTGTCGTTCAAATAGTTAAACTTTTAATTGATCAATCACTGAGGGTCACAAGGTTGTGGCAAAAAAATTTGATGAATCTTGTGACCCTCTTAACTATGAGGGTTTTTTTGTGACTACCCATGGGAACTTTCACAACTCTTAGATGACTTTGGAAGGTGGGCCACTTCTGGTAAGGTTCACAATTGTTCCAAGTCATCTACATTTGTAGATAATGTGTCTCACTGTGTGAACGTGAAAGCTGCAATTATAATTGTTTCAGAAGCCTTTTAACAGGGCACTTTTTGACATATCATATTGAAGGCCTAGAACCCTGAAAACTAAATAAAATATACCATTATTAATTGTATAACACTTGTCCTTCTGAGTTTGTAACATGCAAAATGTCTTTTGTGAAAAAAAAAAAAATCGACATTGGCAGGAATGTTCAAATGTAAATTTATCATCATAGCTTTACAGCCATTACATTACATTACTTTCTACAATTACCTTATTTACATTAATACACAAATACCGTAATTTAAGTGCTTGCAAATAAGTAAAGGAAGACGTGATTATTTGAATTACTGTCCATCCAGTTGCTGAGTATTATTACTGTGATTGCTGTTTTTCTACCTGTAAAGCTTGAGAGGACCTGATTCAAACGGAAGTTATTGAAGTTGTGGATAGATTTGTCCTAGTTCTGTGCCTACAAGGTACCTCAGCTTGTACTTATCAAGAAACTCAGTCACTCCTTGAAATTGCACTGAAATTGAACCTTGGACCGAAAGCACTTTGAGTGGGACTTCAGCATGATTAAAAAATTTCTAGACATAATTTTCAGCAATGAAAAATATAAGTCCAAGGAGGGAGAGTGATAGCGCTGTTTTAATGGTCCTCTCCTGCAAAGCACACATTATGATAATGGTTTGCATTAAAATTCAAACTGCAGATGATTGCAACATTGAAGATGTTGCTTTTATATTTATTGGCAAATCATGTAGGAAAATATATTTTTTGGATTATACATGAAAAACTATCAAGCTCATGATAAAATTCACCAATTTAAAATGCATACTGTAAGTGAACTTCGGCCAACCACCCATGTGACTTTTGTGACCAATCCCATCATTTCATCCTGCCAATATGAGAGTGAGAGCTTGTATATATTTTATATTACTATATTACATTGCACATGCATTATTACATTGACTAAGAGACGCTTTAAGAGAAAAAAGGCATTTCATTGCGACTAGATGATGTAATTTTTGAGAGACAAGAGGGAGATCAAAAAATAAAAAAGGTAATTGGTTATAATATACTATTAACAAATCTCAGTATAATTTATCTAACAATTTTTATATGTTCTTTGGAAAAAAATGCATTATTGAAGTTTACATTAATTTAAATTACATTACTTTACATTATAAATCAGTAATCTGATTTGCCCTACAGGGCAGAAAGGAAGAGAAGCAGTCTATATAAAGTAGCGGTGGAGAGCAGAGGATGACAAACTTCGCTATCCTCTTGTGGAAGAGGGATCTACTAGATGAAGTTGGATGTATTTAAATGTTCTTCTGTTTTTGATGCTGATCTGTTATTGACCGAAACACGGAGGGAGGATGTTTTCTTTAACTAATCAACAACAAGAATAGAGTATTAACATTGCATTGGTAGAATGACAATTTCATATCTCTTGAATGTGATGTACTGTTGGCAAAGGAGAGATTGATTTACTATGAACTACTTTCAAGTATAGCTAAAAGAAATTGATTTAAATCAGGCCTTGTCCAAATAAATTTACTTTCCTTTGTTTGTTAGCTTAGCAAGAAGCCCTGAAAAGAGCACCAGTGAGGATAGACTTGGAACAGTGTTTTATTTCTGTTTGATTTGGGTATTTTTTTTGTGGGTTTATGACACATGCTATATACTTTGAAACTATATATAATAAAACATGCAGATGATGTTGTGTAACACGAGGAGGACAGCTCGTATTTTATTTATTCATCAAAGCCGAACAATTACAACACAATGGCCCACTCCCATTCTGCACTAACCCTTCAAAATAAGAGCATATAACACTATGCAAGAGCAAATCTTGCTCAGAGGATAATGAAAGGCACGATTGCCAATTGATCCATTAATCCTGACTTACATCCACTCTTACCTCGTATGAACAGAGTGGAGGGGCTAAAGTTACCTTTGTTTGACCGCTGTTATGAATTGGTCCTAATCCTCCTCACAGACCTGAGACAACACACACAGTGATATTCGAAGTGTTCTAGCTTAGGAATGCAATCCCACTGAAATCATGGAGGCTCTAACACAAGAATCCAAGGTGGATTTCCCCTTTGTGAATTTACTCACGGAAATGAAATGGGACATGGCAAAGGTATTTATTTATTAATATTTCAAGCGAGCAGTATTACCTAGGTGGCATATTATTTTCTCCTCTCCCAATGCTCCTCCCCTCCATAGGCAGCATTAGTAAATGTGTGTTGACAGCAGAGGTTACCTTGAGCAGGCCACTAGACCTGGGGGCTGTATGTCTTCATTTACCCAGTATCTGCAGATGCCAGGGAAAAGGGAAAGTTATTTTCTGTGTCTGGCCTGCGGGGAAAGCTGAGGCTAACGATCTCGGCCATGTTGATTGTTACCTCGCTCCAAGAATAGCACTTACTTTTAGGAGAAAGCACCAGGGAGCACAGGCAGGGAGGATGAGAGGAGATGAGTGTGGTGAGTCTTCATGTGTGTGAGTATAGCAGAGGCAGGGGTGAGTGTTGGGGGTGGGGGTGTTTGGGTCACTGTGTGGTCACACACATACACACATTCACTAACATGGGAAAGCGTTGGTCTCAAGAGCCCAGAGAAGTCAGGTGTGTGGCGTGATTATACTGAACCTCTGTGTCCATCTATTAATCATCCTGACTATTTAGGTCAACCTTAATACACCTTGATGAACATACAGTATTACACAGTGCCCCACATTATGAGTCCATAAATTAGTGTGGCATGTATGGTGAAAGTAAATCTGAACGATGCAAACCCACAATACAAATAGAAAAAGTGTTTATGCACTTTAATGTAAGATCCAATTCAAGGTAATTTCTTTCGCCTTGTGCAGTACAGCGTTGCAGAACAAAATGGAAATTTCTTTTGTCCTTCATGCTACATGTATAGAGGAGAAGCAATTGATTAAATTGAAAGGAATATAAAAATAAAGCAACATATGTGCACTTTGTGGACTTAGCATTTCCCTGTGTCTTTATGGGTTACCATCAGATGCTCCAGCTTCCTCCCATGATCCTAAAACAAGTAATATACATGCATTGATTATGAATTGACTTTAATACTAAATTGAATATAAAGAATTCTAAAAAGCCCAGGTGTGAATGTAAGTGTGAAAGGTTGTTTGTCCCTCTGTGTGTTGGCGAAGAGGCGGATTGTTCAAGATGTACCCACCCACCCAATCAGCTGGGATAGGCTCCAGCCCCTCTCAACCTTGCATAGGATAAGCTATTCACAGAAAGTGGATGGCTGGTTGAATGTAAACAGAACACGCTGGATGTTTTTTCCTCTTGGTTGTTTGTTTGGTTGTTAGGTCAAAAGTTTCCATTGGCAGTGAAACATTTGTTGCTTTATCCCAGACCAAAGGACCTTTTATTGGTATAATGATGTTGTGAATTCATGTAGGGAATCCATCTACTTTCAGGAAATACTTATGACATACAGACTCAAGGACGGGGCTGATGGCACGGTGTTCAGCCGACATTACTCTGTAATCAGCCTTTATTTTGATTGTCAGTAAAGTTTACTCCCTTGTCACCAACCATGTCCATCTTCAGGCATTGAAACCACCACATAATTTGCTGCCAAATGTTTGGCTGAAAGGAAGTACCTTACCTGGGACCATGGACCTTGACAGACTACACAAAAGGTAGCCACCTAAAGGGTAAACAATATTTTTGTTGTAGTCTAGTAATGTTTGTGTAATATGAACCAGTCTCAGAGGTAATAGTTTTAAATTTCTCCAGCTCAATACATGCTAAATTTACGAAAAGAGACGCAACACTGTGTTAGGTGATTTTATCAGAATTAAAATCCGAATCAGAAAACTGGTTTATTGCCAATTAAGTCGCATTACAAGGAATTTGAGCTGGTATCTTCACGCAAAGCATACAGTCACAAAAATCGAAGCGTAATATAAAACATTTTGATAAAAAGAGACATGTACTACAAATATAGAATACAAGTGACAGTGGAGTAGTGCAGGCTGTGCAAAGAAAAAAGGTGCGATTCAGATCATTGTCTGAGGAAAAACATCCATGCCACGTTAATGTGAAAGTTTGGAGAGCCTCAAACAGATAATATCCGGGGTGAGAGGGGTCGGCTACAATCTTTCTCCGATACAATCTGCCACTTTAGGGTCCTGGTGGGGTACAAGTCCTGGAAAGACGGCAGATTGCAACGATCACCTTCTCAGCTGATCAGATGATACGCTGCAGTCTTTCCTTGTCTCTGACAGTATCAGCAGCATACCAGATTATGATGGAGGAGGTAAGGATGAATGCAATGATGGAGGTGTAAAAGTGCACCATCATTGATTTTGGAAGGTTGAACTTCCTCAGATGTCTGAGGAAGTACAACATCTGCAGTGTTTTCTTTTTTTTAGGGAGCCCATGTTCAGCTCCCATTTGAGGTCCTGGAAGATGATGGTTGTCAGGAAGCTAAGGGACTCCATAATGTTGATGTTGGACCCACACAGGGTGATGGATTTGGGCGGATTTGCGTTCTTCCTGAAATGCCCAACCATAAACGCTGTCTTCACCGCGTTATGCTCCAGGTTGTTCTGGTTGCATCAGTTAACCAGGTGGTCAATCTCCAGTCTATAGGCAGACTTATCCCCATTTGAAATGAGTCAGATGAGGGTGGTGTCATCTGCAAACTTCAGGAGTTTGATAGACTGGTGGCTAGGGGTGCAGCTGTTGTTGTACATGGAGAAGATCAGAGGGGAGACAACACAGCCAAATATAGTTGAATTGTAGTCTTGGAGAAAGATTCATCCATTGCGCAGGAGGTGGTCACTCCCTGGGGCAGGGGCACCAGCGCATGCATGCCACAGATAGCGAGCACCAAGTAGCTGTAGCTAGCTGACCATGAGGACAATTAGGCAACTGGTCAGTGCTGGATCTAATCTGTTGATAGCCATCAGTAGCCTGGCATAGGGATCAAAGAGGGGCTACTGGCAGTGATGGGCTCTGTCTCTCAATCCAAGCGGTCACACAACCGTGACCGGGGAACTGAGAAGGAAGAGTTTGCGTAGGAGCTGACACAGCAACACATGTGACGAGTGGTTATTCCCCTCTGCCACGTTCATGGGATCATGCTCCAACCCATGAAGTTTTGCAATGTTGTGAAACAAACAGCAGATAACTATAATTTGGGCCACTTCTTTCTGGTCTGTACTGTAATACTCCTCGAGCGCGTTCCAAACAACGGAACCAGCTTTTCAGTATTCAAAACTGTGTCTGTGTACAACGCTGTTATGATAGGCAGCTTCCTTTCAAACGAATTAAATAAAGATGCAATCACAAGCACTGCAATTTTTTTCAGGCTTAGTAAATCAATTTGCTAGGGCTAAATTAACTTATTTGCATCAACTCCTCCCAGTATTTTGTATGCTAGGGTAGAAATGGCCGATATTGCCTATTGATCAAGGCAGACTTACTAAATGGATAGGCACGTTGTATTTTGCACGTTTGACAAACACAATCCTCAGTGCGCACGGTCGATCAGATTGCTCATTTAATTGCGGCTGCTATCAAGTTTGCACCCGCTTTTACACACGCTAACCTTCAGTAGATTAGGCTCTCAGAGTACTGTTGTTTAGCTTCTCTCACCATCCTGCTAAACCTTTACTTGGACTCTTTTATCAGGTCCTTGTCCCCACTCCTAAATGCTTCTTCCTTCTCCATCCTCAGCTGTATGTGTTTAGCTTTGAACCAGGGTTCGTCATCGTTATAGCTCACCCTGATGGAAGATGTTATACAGCGGTCTTCGCTGAAGCTGCAGTCAAAGTCTAAATAAGCTTCAGGTCAACTTTTCTGGGAGGAGGTGGCCTGCTGGGATACGTTGTGCAATTGAACTGTTAACATTAAAAACTTGGGACCAATGTGCCAGGCCGCAAAACAGTTACATCCGGCCTGCGAGACAATATCTAATTTGTCTAAGAACTGGCCCACAATGCAATGCAATAGCAGGCACGTCCCCTGCAGTTCTTTTCTCAGATATCAACATTTATCCAGTCACTCTAATAAACTTTAGGCTAATCCTTATATCTCAAGGGGGATATGGAATTAGAATAATTTTTTTAATAATTAATAATAAACTCATTAGTATGTTGCACGCACGTATTAGTAAATAAAACACATGTTTTAAAAAAGTGGCGAGGCGTGTTTACCTGCTCCAGCCGTTCAACATTTGTCACGGCTGTGGCGTTAAAAACAAGAAAAATACATGATGTTGCTCACATTTAATGTGAAATTCACCTGTAGGCTGTTCATGCACCTTACTGTTTTCTAAGGAGTTGCTGATCCTGACTGTAGTAACATATGACCCTATGAACCAAATGACCCTTTACCAAGGGTCATTTGGGCTGATTTAACCCTTTACCAAGGGTCATTTTAGGTTCCTTTTGTGGATATTGTCAATTAAAGACCGATTGATTTTACATGTAATTTGTTACTTGGAAAATATAATTTTCTGGCTGTTATTGATGCCTGTGAATAAAACGAGTCATGTTCAACCCTCAATATGTTCTCCATCTTTCATTTCGGCCCGCTCTTTCACTGATTTTGACATCCCTGACCTATGAATATCGCTTTCCATGAGGAGAAGTCTTATGAAGAGCTAAATGGTCTAAAATTTTATCACAATATTATCTCTTTCACGCAGTTATAAATTATATTTATATAATATATATAATAAATTATATTTATGTAGGCCTCTATTAAGACATTGTGTGGCTGCTGTGCAAATGTTGGCAGAACATTCACTATGTGATACAAACACCACATTTGCAAAGATGTTTAAAGTTGATGCATGCAAAAGTATTGCTATTTGAATGTAAACCAGTAATGGTAATTATAGTTTACCAGTGAACACCGCAATCACTGCTGTGAAACTGTATGGAGTTCAGTTTCAGTCTCGGTAGAGTAATACAGTTAAGTGTCCTAAACGATATCTACTTAGCCCCTCAGTCAATTAGATAGGTGCACCTGAATTGACCGGATGTGTCAGTGAGGGACTACTGAGCCAAGGATAATGGGTCTTTAGTCATCTGGACAGATAGCACAAGACTTGAATGACACAGGTTGAATGATCCCGCTAAATGTTGGGCAATTTAATGCTGGAACCAAAATATATTCCATGCAAGAAAGTTCTTGATTTAAAATCATAAAAGGATGGACCCGTGCCCTATAATTATTTTTAGCATATTCTGCAGAATATGACTGACTTTGGAGAATATTTGTCCAATAGGCAAACAGATTGGAACAAATCCAGTCTTTGTTAGCAGGAAAGAACAGAGAGATTTACACATCAGTCATGTTGATTATGAGAAACGCTGTTGATCTCTACTGTATGAATGCAAAACTTTTCTCAGTTAAAAACAATTAATATTTTAGCTATAATACTTGATTTAGGCTAATTAAATGAAAGTTATAACGATGAAGTAACTTTGCAAGATGCAAAATGATTGTAAAATCATTTTCAGAAATACAAAGCTGGAAAGGGCAAGAAAATTAACAGCAACCAATGAAATAATCAGAGAACAACCGTATGAATTGGAAAGATCAGTCCTAAGTCAATGATTCAGCTGAATGACTTCTTTGTGAGAAAACGGAAACGTCTTGGTGATGAAAGAGCAATGGCAAAGATTAATGGTGAAAATGCTTGAGAACCTGGGATTAAAATGTCATTCATCCTGTCAGGTAGCTTTGCACAACAGAATGGGCTAATTTCAGCTCAGGGGGAAAAAATGTCTGCCATGTCTGCCTGGTCCTCTCAGATCCATACACGCCATTATTCATAGGTCTCAGCAGAGTCTGCATACTCTTGCTCAGGGCAGATACCCTTAACTCACATCTCCCTGAAGAGACTGAGCACCAAAGACTTAATAGACTAATGGACTACATATCACATATTAGCTGTACGAATAAACATTCATCTTTACTTCATTCTCCGCCTCTCCTGATTGAACTTTTTGTTTTGCTGTTTCATTAATACTTTAAATGTTAATGGGTTAATAAATCTTAAGGTGCTACAATATATTCAGTTAGAAAAACAGCCTTTAAAAAGCTGCTTGTTAAAGAAAATAAGTTCAAAACATGCAATGGAAATGATACACATTAATTTCCCGATGAACTGGTGGAAACTGATGGGATTTGAAATTGTTGTAGACGGGAACAATCTACAACAATCTGAAATCCCACTAGTTGTTTGAATGCATTTTGTTGCAAATCTTTTGTCTGAGCAGGGCTTTGTAAAATAACACAATGATGTAGATTTTCTGAATTTGGCTTTCATTGTGCTTTTTAATGAAAGATTTAAATTACTTGCAAATGTAGCATTATGGATAGATTAGTAAAGAAACAGCTCCTGATCAAATCCTTGTCTTGTTTGATGCCAACGCATCATCCATCTCCTTCTCTTTCATCTTAATGGAATAGATGAATAACAGGGGAGCTGGAGTCTCAGCCACAGACAAAAATGAAGTGTTAAATTCAGGCTGACACTCTGCCTGCTAATCCTCACGGTGGCCATGAAGGAGAAAACTGATAAGACAATGAATTTGCTTCTGATTACTGATGGGCCTATCACTGCCCAAAAATAACCTCTAAATAGCACTAGAACAGTCATTGAGGAAGATCAGACTCAAGAAAGAAACACTTATCAGTTGTTTTGTGAGAACAATTCAACTCCATCAATTAACCAATAATAGTAATATATAAATAATAGGTGATTTTTTTCCTCATATGTTACATTCCTTATTTCTCTTCTCGCCATCACTAAGAGTTAATAGCTTACGGACTTAACAGCCAAAGATTGTACTGCTTCATCAGAGCTGCATCATTAAGTATTCTAAGAGTGAAGATGGATGAAATGACTGGATGGAAAGATAAATGAGTTACCCACAGTGATCCACACAAACACTCTACGCCACAACAGATATTTCTAGCTTATTTTTCCCCCAGAAGATTTGGTTTTATTGTCCAAAATTTAAAGTTTTTTAATCTGACAGCTCTTATCTGCTTTGATTCAATATGCAGCAGGCTGTTGTTTTTAGCAAGAAGCTCTGAGAAACTCACTATGTGGCACTGGTCTGGAGAGAAAATAAAATGAATAATGCATCATCTATTCCATGATTGCCAGTTCTGGAATGGGAACCCTCTTCACGAAGTTCTCAATTTTAAATGCAGGTTTTCTTATCAAAATGTAGGGTCAATTGAGTGCAGTATGTCATGCAGATTATATAACACTGTGAATTTTTGATTTTGGCTTCAATGAATAAAACAGACTCTATCTTGACGTGTATCGGGTGTGCACTAACACAAGTGTTGTTTATGTCTGCTGTTAATGTTAATAGATAAGTGTTCAATATAGTTTTATTTTTACTGTTCTTTCTTTTTTCTTTTTTTTTGCAGAACTTTTCAAAGTATAATTATCGGAAACTTATTTTCAATCCCCACTCCGGAGGCCTGTCCACAAAACCAGGCAGGATGTGCCTAAAGGTGTAGATGCGGCTCAGTCATTTAAAAGGTCCGCCCTAATTCAGAAGACTGATTTGATACACAGCCCCTGCAGTATACATGCTGAAGGGTCCTTGAGCATAGCCTGAATCCCAGTTTTGCTCCCAAGGTGTTTCACATGGGCTGCCCACTGCTCCCCCAGGATTTGGTCAAATGCTGGGAAATAATTTCACAATGTTGTCCTGTACTTATGTGTCGTATATAAAACCATGATGACAAAGACTTAAGCTTATTTTTACATTTAAATTAAACTTTTTAATAAATTAATTTAAAGAGCTGGGTTAGTAGTAAACTCCTTTTGACAAAAATGTTAAGTTGGTCGTGAGCACACTGCGTTGAGATCCACACGATTCCTCTCAAATTGAAGGCTGTGAACAGCTGGCATTTTCATAAATCCCAAAAAACCACAATGAATGATTTTGCATCGTACTTAGACCATAGCAACCCTGACCAAATCTCAGGATGGTTTTATTCCTTCCCATTTTATAATCAGCTGGTTAATCAATTTGAATATAATTTACATGTTTTTGAAAGGTGACATACTTTCACCTAGATGCCTTTGGGCAAACCCAAGAGGCTGTTTCTATATTAATTGAATGTTTGTAAGAGTGGGATAGAACAATGCTGCTGGAGTCATTATTCCTGATCAATCAAGAACTTTTCAAGTCCGGTTCTTCATCGCATTCTGTTGCTATTGGTTGCAAAAAAATTAAGGTTGTTAAGAAGAAGAAGTCTCATAATTTATAAGTCACATAAATTCATAAAAGTTTTACAACATAGCAAAATTGGTTCTCTGCATTTAACCCACCCCTGAGGAGCAGTGGGCAGCTATCTGCAGGGGTTCAGAGACGTTTCAAAACGCCATTGGGGTTTGGGGGTCTTGCTCAAGGACCATTTGACATGTGGACTGATGGGGCTTGAATCACTGACCTACCGATCTTCCGATTGGGAGACGGCTGCTCCGCCCACTGAGCAAAAGCTGCCCCTGTTTTTAAAATTTTTTTTGACTACCTTGAAATTTGGTGTAGATATTATGATATTCATGGTACTCGGATGATGAATCCTACTGATTCTGGGAACACCTTGACTTAGCAACTGCATTTTGTATCCTTATTACTAACAGCATGTTGAACTCAGTAGTATTTTTTTTAGTAATTGTCGCTGCAAGCTTGCATTGTAACACCACAGAAGAAATGTGACCGAGAAACGAGCCAGCTGAAATCAATACGAAACACGGACAGTTGCCGGTTCTGGAATGATCAAACCCCAGGACGAAGAAAGAGATTAGTTTGGGGCGGGGTTTGGCGATCTGAAGCTTACAGTCAATGCCGCCGCTGTAGGCGCCAAGCTGGCTAAGGGCTGCCGGAGAATTCTACATCTAAACGTTTCATGAGTGTTCATGTTTGCTTTGATGGCGAGGCTTGGCGCTCTGTTGATTTTTCTTGTTCTAAATAATAAGGATGATCCTCCATTTGTCAAAACACAGTCGCAACTTGAAACGCAAAATCCTTCTCCAGTAGGCGAGGGCGGCCTCCATAAGGACCAGCTCATTTGGAGATTGAAAGTGCTTTTTCTAAGCAAACATTTAAAAAAAAAAAAATGATTTAACTTTAAGCTGAAAATACACAACAAAACCCTTTAAAAAACTTATAAATATTATATTCAGTTAATTTAAAGAGATACCTAAATTTTTGCACACAGGACTTTTAATGCTCAAAAAATTGAGGAGTTCTAAACTAATCTATACTGTTGCTAGTGGATGTGTTTTGATATCAGAATTTTTTTAACCCTTTCTTAATTTTTAACAGGAATAGAATCTTTAGCAGTGTTGTGAGCATTGCCGTTGAATATCTTTAGTTAAGGTTGATGACAGAAGCCCCACAATGGTAAGTTATTCTGTAATATCTCTTATCTTTGTAAATTTTCCCATTCTCATTATTAGGTGTAAAAATAGTTTTATATTTTTCTAAATCTTTGAGACAAAACCACTTGAAAAGCAGCACTGAAATAACGTAAAATCCATTTAGGCTGTGTACAAGGAAATGAATCTTGGCTCTGTGCTCACTGTGCATGGCCGGTGGAAGAAGGTGAGTGTTTCCGGTCATTGTTGGCTCTCCACATATTTCCCTCATGAGTGTGAGGGCAGGCATTCTGTAGCATGACAACTCATTCTGCTTGAATTACTGTCCACATCAATCATTGGCTTTACTGACTGACTGAAAAACCCAAAGGATGGCCCCTTCTGCTGGCGACTTCAGCCACATGCTAAGCCCCCATCTATCACTCTTTGCCTTTTTAGGAGATTTCGTCCGTTCCTTCTCCATTCCTTCCCCTCTGGTTCTCGATGAGACCCCTAGTCAGTGGCAGGTGCACTTGGGAGGGTAACCATGATCCTTGCCAGGAGCTTGAATGAAGCCTTTATGGACTGGCTTTCAATGTCCCTCCCTGTTCCACCCTGTGCTATCATAGGGAAAGCCCTATCATCACTGTGTTATGATCTACAGCCCTCCGATCGTGGCTTCTCCCCATCAGACGATGGCTTACAAAGACCTCCTGGAGGGTTGTGTTGCTCCATTTCAATCAAGCTCATGAATCAGACCCCCCCACCCCCACCCCCACCAACTCCTGCCACATGCACATTCTCCACACAGACAGGAACTGCATGTTACTTCAAGACAGCCAGGCAATAGTGACAGAGAACAAGGCTCAGGAGTCTGACATCGTTGCTGCCAGTGGAATCACAGCAGAAATAAGCTGAAGAACTAAGAGGAGAGGAAAAAATCACCGCCTGTCATTGTTATTAGTCTAGCAGAACACCAGGGCTGCTGCAAAGACTCAGATGCCAGTTAGCTATTTGAAAATCTGCTGCATTTTATAGAAACAAACATGTTATGCAACTATCACAGATTTCTATGCAACAGTGATCCAATCTCTTTTCAGCTTATGAAAACATTTGCATTTTCTGTTCTCAACATCAAATATCTTCATCAACAAAGAATCATCCAATGTAGTGGAAGTGATGTAATAGACATAATGTGGTTTGAGGGATGCAAGGATTGAATGGTATATCAGGTCATTGTCATGGTCAAAAGGGAAATAGATGTTGGTTACAGTCCAGAATCCACTGGATGTGGTTTGTTCTGACATATATAGTATGCACTGGAGGGGTGCCCACTCCACAGAACCATTTGAGTCAATGTTTGTTTTGCCTACTGGCTGCAGACAAAAATAACTCACAACTATAAACAGTGAATAACTGACTGAATATTGGAGCATTGATTCGACTCCACCCATGACACATAATTGCATGACTGTGAGGATGGTAGTCAGTAAATAGTCCAACAATCTGATCGAAATTAAAGCTCAACAATTTTGGTTGGATTCGCATAATATTGAGAATGTTATTATTCTTATGGTATTAGACCACCAAGTCTGGCTAGCTCCTAACATCTTCTGTGCTGTCAAATCTTTCGCATATGTAACGAAATATTTTAACATTCACTGAATTGTGTACCACACAATTGGGTACAGACACTCATGGTTCCCACAGAAGGACTCCCGTTGCCTTGAGTAAATCTCTTTGGTTTTTCATTCAGCATCACCATGAGGTTGACATTTTCTATTTTGCCTATGATGGATGAATAGAGGGTATCTGCTCAGCCTTCCATCTTTCTTAATTCCTGCTCATTTTTCTCTAGCTGTCCCAGTTCAGAGGCTGCTTCACTCAAAGGATGCGCTTACAATGTTGTCATGTCCTTGTAAGGACATGTTCTGCAAAAGCCAGGAAGCATTGAGCACTGTCAAATCGTCTGGATTATAGAGTGTTTCACCAGGTCTCCTTGCTATTACCTTTGGTTCGTGAAGCGTTACACCTAGAGTGGATTTCTTGATTAGTATAGTTGCAGTTAAAGTTGTAATAAACAATACTGATAGCTGTACTGATAATCCTAAACCCTGTCATAGTCTGGGCTGTAGTGGTATTAATTGTAATGATAGTATTAGTAATTTACATGATAAAACGGATACACTGGTTTACATCGATACAATGTACAACAACAACAACATGTATTGTCTTATGTTCCACAAAAGCTGGTACATTTGGAGAACTGCATTAAACACGTGGTAACATCTGTCTTTGGTCTTAAAGCTTTGCATTCCTGATTTCGACAAGGATTCAACTAGGCCTAAACTGTCCTTCAAGGGTATATCCGCGAAAAGCCCCGAATCCCCTGCGTTGCACAAGCGACTCCCATGATTGAATTCCTCAAATTGAATAAATACATATGTCCAAAAAATGGGTTTTTCATAAAAAAAAAACAACCTCCCCCCGTTGAGTAAAATATGAACTATGACAGTAAAATATACAAAACAGATCTCCTGAAGTTGATTCATATGCACCAAAGTTGGGTGTTAGAGCTCCCTCTAGTGTCGAAAACGTACAATTGACCTTTCCCTAAATCAATCCAGTTGTTCCTCACAATAAGGTCTATGTGGGTACAAAATTTGAAAAGTATCCATGAAAACTTCTATGAGTTATCGCGTTAACATGAAGGATCAGCAGTGGCAGCGGATGCGGTTGGGTTGTTGAAAATTCCATAATATTGCCAACTTTTGGGAAATATAATAACATAGTTAAAGTCTAACGTTTTGGCTGGGACAAGTTCACTAAATATGGCACGGCCCCGACAAAAAATTAATCTCCTCAGGTGGAACCATAAATTTGACTTCTCATTTGCTTAGACATCATTGTATCTATGTGTAAAAAGTTTTCTTGCCACAGTATATGTGCTGGTAGTCAGATGCCTGATTAGCTTTGACACTCGTCTTCAACTGACAGTAAAAGCAAAGTAACATGTCAAGGGTAAAATATGCTGACTTGCTACGTTTGGCAGAAATTACTAATCAAACTCATTATAGGTACAGATCTTGATGAACAGAGTTACAAAGTTCATAACTGAAAAGCGTCGGTTTGGCCATTGAAGATGTCATCAATGCACTGGACCACATATAGTTTATGTAATGCCAAACAGGAACCAATTCTCTGAAGAAATAATCCCATATTTGTGAGATGAGGCCAGGACAGGAAATATCTCAAGGCTCACAAATATCGGTGCCCAAATGTGTTAAAATGGGGTATTTCAAGGGGACAAAGACGTCAATGTAAATTAAGGCCATAAATCACCATGAGAAGAATTTAAAATTATATACATTTAAATGGATTTTGGAAGATGAGTGAATAGATTGACTGGTTAGACATTATAAATGGTAAAGGTCAACAGCTCTTACAATACACTCAGAATATTGCAATTCATTTATCGACTGAGCTGCTTAATCTGTCGCGGGGAGACTCATTCAGTTTGCATCTGCGCCTTCAATCACATTCTTGTGTGTATGAGTATTAGTTCATATGTGTATGTTTGTGTGATTGTGTGCCCTACTACTGTGAGAAATTGAGATGCTTCAGCTTAATTCGTCGGCTGCTGCGGGACATCCAGTACGCTGGTGTATGCTGCGTTGTGAAAAGTAATCTAATCATCACCTGTAGAAAATGAATCGTGGAATAAGGTTTGTTGTGAGGGATTCTGGGAAAGCAGGGATATTTTTAGGCAACATAAGAAGGGAACATCAAAATAGGATTGCTTGGTATGGAAATCTCATGGTATGGAAATCATGCACATTCGTTAGTGTACTTTTTTTTTGTGTACTATATGTGTATAAGTATCTAGGTATACATACCTGTGTATTTGATTGTTATGGTGACCGTTTGTTTTTCTTTGTAGAGTTATGTCTTGCTGTTGCATAGAAGTTCTTTACAGATTCCAGTGTTGTGTGTGACAAGCGCCGGAGGGATTCCCCCATGTCCCGTCCTCTCGTCAGAGACGTCATGGATGACATCACGAAGTATCCCCTTATTCTTGATTGGCTGCTGATTTTTCTTGATCCTTGGTGTTTCTATCACCGCGCCGGCCTCCTTAACCTCCGCAAGGATACAAAGGACTGTGCCCACGCCAGGGTGGCGGCTGCACTTTGGGCTTAGCAGTCATAGGGGACTCTTGTGTATTGTTAATATGTCAATTAATGGTTAACTCGTGTTCAGGAGGCCCTAGATATCCTTGCAATTTGTTCAAGACTACAGCGTAAGTCAATTTGGACTGTTATATTGAGTTATTTTGGATATTTTGTGTCTAGTTTTGGAAAAAAAAATGTTATTGTTATCCAAGTATGTTATAGTTTTGGTTTATTCTTTGCTTTTGGACTATTAAATGGAAGCTGGGTCTGCTTTTGAAATTTAGTGAACGGTTTGTCTTTCATTTATTAAGTAATCCTGAGGCGTCACCACACAGAACTGTCCCACACGACTATCCTGTGTGTGACAGGTCGGCGTTATTTCTTATGGTGTTCGAAAATTGGTTGTTAATAAAACAGTATTATTTTATACTGTGCTCTCTTGTTGCCTCCCTTATCCCCTGAAATGTAATAGGGTTGCAACATTGAAAGTGTAGTGTACACTTACGAGAAATTAGGTCATTTATCTGCAGGCATTCATGTTTCCCCCAGGTTGCAAAACAATATCTTTGTTGACCTGATACCATTAATCTAGTTGCCCTTCAGGTCAACGGATGGAAATGTAGCTGTACCTGCTGCTGGAACAGCTACAGCTGTTGGGACTGTTTAGATTATTTGGTACACAAACTGTGTGCAGATCTCAAGTCTGTCACATAACTGTGTACACCTTCAAAAACCATGTCTTATATGTTCTTACAGGCCTATGGTTGATCAACGTCTCTTTGTTTATACAGCATGTGCTGCATGTGAGAAAAAGTAGCAATTTCCTCCAATTTATGTTTTGCTTAAGATTTGCAATATTTTTCTTTTTCATTTCTAAAGACAAGCAGTCACTTAATGTCAAGCAGAGTAAAGTAGTAAACTGGTGAAAACCAGTAAAACAAGCAATTTTACTGCAACTGAAACTTTGTAGGGAAATTAGTGATTTCACATTGTCATCAAAAAGTGTGATGTTGGCTGATCAACCCGACTTGAGTCCAAAACAGGAAGCAACAGTCAAATTTTGATGTCGTTAAAACTGGACTTTGCTTCATCTGTGCTTGTAATTGTCAAGTTTTCACTTTTAGTTCTAGTTTTTTTATTATCTCTCATTCTGATTGTATGACGGATGTTTGATGAGGTCCAGTATAACTGGTACACAGAGTTTTGACTATCCGGTCATTGAGAATTGAATGCTATTTAATGATCTAATTAAGTTAAATTAAACAGGATCGTGCCTGACTAAACATGGGAAAGTGATATTATCTCTCCTGCCCTCACGCCTTAATCACCAACGTTGAGAGTTTTGTTTTTGATCATCAGAGCTTTAATTTAATGTGGCCGTAAAACATTCCTGCATTAAAATCTTGGCTGATGGTTGTTCAGGTCAGAGGGTTGTTAAGAGTGGTGGATAGCTGTATAGCTGTGTGTGTGTGTGTGTGAGAGTGTGTGAGAGTTTGTGTGTGTGTTTCGGGATCACTCACTTTAATCCGGTTTCGAGACAGCCAGTTACTGCTAGTAATCCCACATTTTTTATAAATGTATATATAATCTGATTCATGTTTTATCAAGTAACTGTTACAGAATAAAATGATCTAAATTGCCAAAGGCAAGAAAGTTAACTGTGTTAGCATTCACTGATGCACCTCAGTACCGTTATGAGATTTAGGACATCATACTTGATAAAAATGTTAAAATTCCATGTGTCTTTTTAATGGTTTTAGTTTTCTAATAACTTAATTATTACTGTGACCTATTGGAGAGGAAATGAGACCATAAAGTAGCCTAAACTCATTTGCTAATTCATAGGGTTTGCCAAGCTAAATCCAAGTGTTTTCCAAGTGTTTTGGGATTTTTCCAGTTACAGAAATGTTTTTTGTATGCTGATTTAGTCTGAAGAATTGTTTTTATATGATACATACAAGGCAAATCTCCTCGAGTTGATTCATTTGCACCAAATTTGGATTAAAAACATTTGTTTTTCGTAAAAAGCTTCCCGTACTGATTAGAATATATAAATTTAAAGTAAAATATGATATACACAAGTTGTATGTTCAAGTTAATTCAAATGAAGCAAATCTGGCCTAAATAGGACCAACAGTTAGGAAATTATTTCAGAAAAACACTATGGATTTTATGTAAAAAACAAAAAAACAAAGCTCCATTAGTGAGTAAAATATATAAAATATATGCAATATACTATAAAGTATAAAGATCCCCCTTGTGTTTGAATTATACAATTTCATATGTTGTCCTTTTTGGGTTAAGGTGTTTGTGGGTGTAATATTTAAAAATGATCCATGAAAGTGTTTTTGAGTGATCGCATTGACACGATGGCTCTGCGGCAAATGGTGGTGGTGGCAGTGGCGGGCGCGACGATAACGGTTCTATAATATACCAATTTTTCAAGGACATAATATGTGCAGACGATATAAATATTGATGTATATGTATTTAAATGTAAGGTCCAATGAAATCTGAAACTTTTTGCATGTTTTCTTTTCTGCAAATTATGCAGCGACAGCAGAAAATCATCTGGTGTCAACACAAACATGGCCGCTAACAACAGCAGGAGAAGAGAAAAGATAGTGTTGGATACTAAACCTTCCTTGTAAGCATAGTGGTCCACATTGGTCTATTTTAATGAAGACAGGTGGCTTTATTTTGTCAGGATTGGTGCCTACACAGGGGCACTGAAATACCGTACCTATTTTTTTGTGTTGGATGTAAATCAAGGTAAACAACAAAGTCAGCAGCAGCACAGTAAAACTCATCCTGCTTAGGAACTGCAGGCTAAAAAAATAACTCTTTCTTCTCATGCTTAATGCTACTGGTGTTAAAAACAATATTCATTTGGTTTCGGAAAATTAAATGTTTTTATCTCTTAGCACCTCTATAAACTGTGCCGACTTTTGTTCTTCGGTAATTAAGAATACCTTTTCTCACATCTCCCCTTCTGTTTGAATTGCAATGTATTGTTGCAAATGTTGCTGCATCATTTCTGGAGTGGAGAGATGCTTCTGAAAATTAATATTGGCCCGTGATTCATTAGATGTGTTTTTCATTTGCTGCCTTTCAGTTGCAATGTGCATTCTCATGATAGATAGGCGTTGGTGGTCAAAGCAGGACAAACTGCTCTTTATGATTTGATGATGTGAGAACACAGCGGGGAGGGTTAATCCAGCATGGTGCCCAGAAAGTCACTTCTTCATTCAGTTAGAAATGAGCGTTCCCCTTCATCCTTTTTTTTATATTCATGAAGGTTCTTAACCATATGCAAGCTGCCTTTCCTTTTGCATCCTCATTTCCAATGCCGCCTTAAAGGAAAAAATCTCTTGTAAGGGCAATTTGTTAATTATTAATTGACCCTTCCACTTCTGACCCATGAAGTTTTTAGTAATGATGAAGACAGGCTTTGAGGAGCCCTTGCAACTCCACCCTCACATCCACAACTTGCTTTACATTCAGGACCTTGGAGAAGAAACAATGCCAGCTAAAGCCAAATTGCCTTTGCCCTTTGTACCAGCAGGGGGTAGGAGAATATATTAAGATGAATTTACCGGGAACAAATATCCTCCAACCACCCGCAGTGATTCACATTGATCTTTTTTCGGACGTCACAGCGACAATTCACTCCATCAAATTGGTTACCAATCAGCCGTCACTCTAATCCAGGGTTTTTTAACGTTGGCGCTGGCACTCAATCAGTGGTGTCTCTATGGATTTCCCAAATGTAATGATCCTGCCAAAGACCCCATTGCCTTATTAAGGTGCAGTGACAGAGGCAGTGCTGTCGTGAGATAGGATGTAGCAGCCTGAGGTAGGAGAAAGAGCAGCTAGTGACAGGCAAATTCATTACAACACTTTTGTTGATGGTGCTGTAAAATAGAGTGTGTGATGCTGGACAAAGGTCACCTCTCACACCATTTTTTTAGGAAGAATCTGAGTTACTGGGCAAGCTAGTGGCAATAACCTTGACCCTTAACTTCACATCTGACAGTCTTATTGATTTTCATACAGTCTTTTTGTGTTAGGACAGGTTTTTGTGATATGTACCTTGTTAATATTTTGTGTCTTGAGTTGCTAGATTTGATTGGCAAAATCTTTTTTAGGAGTGTAATTTAAATTTTTTTTATATTACTTTAAAAAGTAATATACCTACCGCTACGACCTTGCTAACTTGTTAAAAAGTATTTGGACAGGTGTTATGAATTAGGTCATTAGGGGAATAAAAAATTCAGAATCCATATAGAAAAAATGATTCTCCTTGAAAACTATTAGAATAAAATGCAAAGAAAAAATATATAAATAACTAGAGTGAATAATAAATGAATGTAAGGATAGGAATACAAAATCTACAATAATAGACCACATGAGCAACTATAACACTAAATACGGTTCTAGTGCAAAATATAAAGATACCTCAAATATGCAATGTATTTTATTGATCTGCCAAGTTCAGCAGGTAAATATGAAAAGGTTCAGTATGTAAAATTTGGCCGATGTTTGCGCTTCAAGCTTTCTCCCTCTCCGTCCTCCACCTCAGGCAGGAACAACCTTCCTATGGCACTCTGTCCTGCATTTTGGTGGTCTGAGTCTCTTGCAAAGAAAGCAACCTGAGAACCACTTTATTATTGGTAAAATTAAAGTTGTTTAATAAGTTTTAAGATGTGTAATGCGTAAAGAGGTGGAGTCACAAAGATCGGTGAGAATGGCAAGCAAGGACAGTATAGTACAAAATAGCTAACTGGATGGTGAAGATTCTGAAATCAGATCTATGAAGTCCTATCTAGTGGAAGAACCAAAAGTACAGCAAACAGAGCCCCAGTGATACTAAACTAATGCGTGCATGTAAGGATTCTAAAGAATGTGATTAATACTGGCCCAGTATTCAGGTATCCATTGCTTCCAACGAACACGCTTTCCCAAAATGCCAATATGCTGTAGATAAGAAGTATCACTACTGTAGCATACCCCCCCGAAGATGGATGGACTCAGGCACTTTAACTGATGATTTGTTTAAATCCATTAAACACTGTAAGAGCTGGATATGAAACACAAACAAGAACAAACAAAAATATACGGTTTAAGATACGTTTCAATACACTCACAATGCATTGCTTTAGTATTAGGCTAGTTCAAACTAGGCAATCATTAATCAAAAAAAAAAGAACCAAGATACAAACCAAATCTTAACAACACTGTTTCATAACAAATACTAACCTTGGGCATCTTCAGAGTTTCGCAAAAACTTACGGGTTAACGTTTTCTCACTTTGATTTGAGCTTATAAGATACTGTTTGATAATACATAAAATATGTGCATGCCCTGTACAACCTGTACTGGAAATCTTCTTTCAAAATAAAAGCATATTCATAAAAAAAAAAACAGAAAGGAAATTGTTTGAGCTCAAGATTACACAATAATAGTGAAAGGACTTTTTGACTGTAATATTGAAAAATAAATAGGTTATAAACAACTACAATACATTATCTTAATACTGAGGTGATCTCCCCAACAATACCAGCCATCCTGATAGGCAGAGCTCTTCTCTCTGATGTGCTGCTTCCACTGGACTCTAGGACAGCAGATGTCTGCAGGTGTCATGGGGCTCTCTGTTGAAATGATGAGACAGATTATGTTTCAACAAATGACTCGAACACAGGGATTGTAGCATATATGTAAAGAATTACACCGAGTTCTGCATTGCATAAACCTCTAGTGCATGCAGCAAAAATAGATGCAACCTTCTCTTTCAACTAGATATGGAGACATTTTTCGGTCAGTTATCATCCTGAGATTTAACTAAATGCAACTGCAAAACTTCAACATAACAATGGTGTTATCCGGCAAAACATGAAAATTGCACTGAAATGTCACAGAATTAACCTGCAGAAAATGGTACATGGTGATGATTCATGTATATATCAAAGAACTTATTACGTTCATTCAACAGCAGCATTTAAATATAAACATAGAGATGTGATGCAGTGTAAGGTGATTTAAACACACTTTGTAGAGAGTACAATATGTGCTATGTTTCCATATCCAATCTGCCGTGGATTAAACTATCATCCAATGGATTAAGCTGCCGCTGCTGTACTGAGAACCTCTCATTATGAGCAAATAAATGTTGACATTTTGAAGATACAGCAAATTATATATAACCAAGGGACTCATTACCCATGTTAAGATACGTAATTGATCCCTGAGTGTTGAAAACGATTGGTAGTTCCTCGACTCCTTGCACATGAAGTGCAAACAAAGCAAAATCAAGTAATTGCCAAGCAGTTTCAATGCAATAAATGTTTAATTGGTCTGTTCACGCTGTTACATAGAACTCCACGTATGACATTCTGCACCCTGGTATCGTTTTACCAGAAGCCCATAGCACTGCAAGGTCAGATGAGAAACTAGGCTTCAATTATGGTGTGAGCTCTTCTTGCGGCCCCCGGCATAATTAATCAAGCTTTAGAGTATTGGAGTCTAGAAGAGGTTACAGTCATCAAGAAAATATTGAAAGAAGTTTAAAGGTGAAAAGCAACCAACTTACTGTGAGCCAGTTTTCCGCATCTTTATTTTAAGACTCTTTATACAAACTATCCTGAAAAGAAACTCATTTGCGAAATAATCTGGTTCTATTCTACAGGCTTGGTTTGTATGTCAGCATTTAGCTGATAATGTCATTTATTCACACAGTTTCAGGTAGTGAGCACAATTTTAATGGACTTTTGTTTCATGCAGAGCTTTGTGGGAAGCTTCATCTGGATCAGACTAATAGAAAGGAGCTATTCTTGTAAATGTATACTTCTCTGCCAGCTTCCTGTCAGTGAATATCAAATTTTAAAGCTCTAGGTCAGTGACGCATGGTGGGTGCTGACACATGTAAGAGTCTTTCATATTCAACCTAAAGAATTATCATTCATACATTTTTGTGATTAGGCTTTGAGGATTGAACACACGAGCACAAGCCCGTATCACAAATAAAAAAGGAACATGATGAAAACTTTCAGTCTAGACTAATTATATTTTCTCAATGACGTCTAAAAGAAAAACCAAGGCTGTTTTCTGTGATTTGGGAGAATTTTTTTAAACTTTTGTAATATTTAAATGACACCTGAAAAACATACAAAATGACAAACATTCCCAGTAGTCTTAATTAACAGAACTGTTCAGTGATGGTTTCCATTATGTTGAATAATTTATTCAATTGAAGAATACTGAAATAAAAATTGGTTCCATACCTCATTGCAAAGCAATGGTCAGTCACGATCCTAATTACTTTGGTATGATTAAAAATGTATTTTTACTGTCAAAGGTTGCTTTTTTTAACTGTTGGATCTCAGTTTGTTTGTTGTTAGCAGGACAATTAATATTCATTTTTTTAAATATATGTATTTATTTATTTCATTTTGTCTGTAGGGGGAAGTCGTTCTCTGCTAAAAGTATTTGAAACATTCCTAGAAATTAATTATGTCCCAAAAAAATGTTATGAAATCATAATCGCCACATCCACATCAGCATCAGAACATGGGTGTTAAAGTAATAACACAAAAACCAATTCATGGATTATTTTATAATTATATACCCACATAAACCCTAGTTTAAAGAATAACTGGATAGGTTTTAGGAAAGTTCGGTTGTATATTTCAGACACTAGGGGGAGCTTTATCTCACAACATTTACCCAGTAAAGTTCAGTGCATATGAATTAACTTGAGGGGATCTATTTTGTATCGTGTTACACTTATCAGTTCATATTTTACTCACTAGGGGGAACTTTTATCACACATACCTCAAAAACTATTTATTGGATCATTTCCAAACTTTATACCCATATAGACCTTAGTGAGGAACTGTGAGGAGCAACTGGATTGGTTTGGGGAAAGGTCGGCTGTATATTATTGTCACATTTTGGGAGGTTTTTTGGCAAATGTTTTGAAGCCATACATTCTCAACCGTTGGTAAGGTTTACTTTTAATTTGGTGCATATGAATCAACTCGAGGATATCCATCTTATGAAAATGTTACTCTATTATTTCATAATTTACACTATGAGAGTATTTTATGAAAGAGACATGACTTAATATGTTCTTTCTGCTGTAACACTGCAATTTCCCCGTTGTGTGACTAATAAAGGTTTATCTTATCTTATCTTACTTCCTCACCGTCGGTCTGATGTTGCCCTAATCTTGTGCATATGAATTAACTTTAAGAGATCTATCCTGTATGCCTAATGTTTTGCATGAATAGATATTGTTTTCTACTGTAGATAGATGTTTTTTACTCGATGGGGGTGTATATATTGTTACCTTTGTCCATCGTTCCCATCCATTTGTTTGTAAGTAGCAAAGACAAGTTTAGGTACATCTCCTCACAATCTTCTAAAGAGATTCAATGAAATGTGTACATGCGTTGAAGCGTCCATAGAGATGTGCATATATTTGTTGGCTTTTGTAACGTAATTATTTTCTCACTGTGGTGAAGATTAATTGTAAATTAAGCTAAATTTGCAATTCAATTAATCCTTTTCAAAAAAAAATCCTCAAAGATTGGTTTACTGTACACATAATCTGCCAAAACAACAAAACCTAAGAACAAGGTTTCTTAATTAAATTGGGATTTTGTCAAAGCCTAAGTTTTGTGTATTCTGTCTCTTGAATGTTTATTTCTCAATGTCATATTGATTGCTTTACTCTTTCTGAATATTTTTCTTTGTCATCTATTATGCCCTTTTAGCATATCTTATTAGTTTTCCTTGTTGAAAGTTCTTGTACTTTCAAACAGATATAAAAACATCCAAAGACCCAAGCAAAACAGATGAAAGTCCAAACAAATAGAAGTCAAAGATGAAGAAAGAAAGAAAATGTGAGGGGAAATCTCTGGGGATCCACAGGAGAAAACAGCAAGGGCTCTTAACGGAGGAAACACAAAACATACAGACATCCAAACATGACTTCCGGACTCAATAATAAACTAAATGAATAGTTTTGTGATTGAAAAATGTTCATACAGTACGTGACAGCACATGTGGAAGTAGCACTAATAGGTGTGCTTGTGAAGTCTGCTTAATAAGTTTAGAACCTTCCTTTCTTCCTGTACTCTGGTGCCCATTTGTAGTTTTTATCTCTTAACTCTGGATTTTATTTCTGTCCAGCAGTATTCTAAATTAGTCTGAATGAAAATTAAGGATTAACACTCTACACAGTCACTGAAATATATGCAATTCATGTTAAAGCTCAGGAGCAGGCTTCTTCTAATTGAGAGCGTTGGACTCTGATAGGGGGAGGGTCACTGCCAAACTCAGGGTTAGCTCTCTAATCAGTGTCAAATCCTTCTGACCTCTTTATAGGTGTAGTCTGACATCTTCTCGCTACAAGACTCAACAGCATTTCTCATAGTTTTCGCTTGTTAAGGTTCTGAAGCTGTCACTTTCCAGTCTGTGCTTGCAACACAGGAAGCAAATTGATTGCTGCATTGTGAAGCAAAATGAGCATTTATAGAGAAACATGGGATATTCATCGTCTGAGTGTTGATCAATACCACAAAACAAACAATTGCATTAATCCTTCCATTTGACTGAATGTGACTATATTCACAGTCAAATTACAGGTTTTGCTATTTCAAATGTTGAAAATGGATTCCCCCATATTTCCTCGTGCTTCACTGACAACGAGCCAGACAGCTGACAGCAGGCTGGCAGCCTCACGCAAACTCCCTCTATTCCTCATCCCTTCATGCCCAAACACAGTTTTCCTTTCTTCCTTGAATGTTGTTTCCATTTTCCATCCAAACCCTGCACAAATTTTATCTTCATCAATGAGCAACTGTCAAGAGGAATATGGTTGCTTGTGACAAAATTCAGACTTAAACTAAAAAGCATGTAATATGTATATTTATTTCATAAACAAATAATGACAATATGAAAGACATAAAAGGTCAAATCTACTAATTACTGGTTTCATCAAAGTGTAATTCAACAAAATGCTTGTGCACCTGTAGGACTTCCTTTATTTAGAAGTGTATTAATTACGTTCACAGCATTGTTATCTGGGTTACTTAGAAGAGTTGATTTAAGACTAAATGTATCTGCAGTCCACTTATTATTTGAGGTGAAGCTCCGGAACGTTTACAACAATCAGCCATAACATTAGAACAACTGACAAACGTATCATGCCCCCTTTGATGACAAATAGGAATTAGTTCCAAATAAAATGTAATAGGTTAGTTTTTCAAGTGGGGCTGGTGTAAGTCACACACACACACTCACAAAAATAATATTTATCTGTTGCAAGATCAAACAGCGCATATTTTAAGAAATTTTTTTCTGATAACATTGATAATCTCATTAAAATGGCACCTGTCATTCGACGGGATATATTAGGCGGGAAGTAAACATTTTTGTTCTTGAAGTTGTTTTTTGAAGCATGAAACATGGGTCAAAAGATTTGTGGAAGATTTGTGGACCTGCATGTCTTGTTGGATGTTCCATCCAGATTTGCAGTGGTTTGTTTCTTAGCAAAGTGGTCTAAGGCAGGGCACCAGGTGGAGTGGTTCAAGGGTCATGGCATCCCAAACCTAACTGGTGTGCATCAGGAGTGAAGGCTAGCCCATGCTGTTCAATCCCACAACAGACTTCTTTTGCAAATATTGATGAGAAAAATTAAACCAAAGTTTCCTTTGACAAAATGACACTAGAAACATGACTCATATTTGAATAAAACTTTGCGAAAGACAAAATGAATATTGGTAATACGACACTGCCCCATACACAGCCCCCCATTCTACCTTTCACTCATTTGGTAACATAAGGCAAAAGAACATATTTGTGCTTCTGTTATTTAAGATTGTGATGGCTGAAAGGCAATTCAGGGGCGAGGGTTGTACAAAGAAGAGGAAAGAGTTTTTTGCAATGCAGTACCAATCATAGTTAATGACAAATACAAAATTATCATTGGATTACTACCCTATTATTAGGTCGGGAACAGCAGGTGAATCTGGGGGAAACCACTTCTGGTGTGGTGATCCCTGGGGATGTGTCTGGGGCTGAGTCCTGGTATCGCAAACTGGTTTTATGTATGTGGAATGTCACATCTTTGGTGGGGCAAGAACTAAAGCTTATGCTGAAGATGGAGCAATACCTTCTAGATTTAGGTTATTGGGGCCTATTGTGGTGGCAAACTGAGACACCAGTGGTAGGTGTCTGTCGCCAGCGGCGATGGATGCCGTCAAGCTGAAAAAGGAAGCCTTTCAGACTTTCCCGTTATGTGACCCATAACCGTTATCCCTGCGATCTTCTGAAGCAGCCAACAGGTACTGAGAGACCAGTTAGGCTGCAGAAATTGGCAGTTGCTGAAGCAAATACTCCGGTATGGAAAGAGTTCAGTTCAGCTCAGGTTGTGTACAGCCCGAGGGAAGAATTGCTTACCCACTCTGAGGATATCATCATACGCAGAATATAATACTTTGAAAAGCTCTTGAAACCCGAAACCACGCCCTCTACAGCGGAGTTAATGTCGGAGGACTTGGGGGAAGGCCCATCCATCTCCCTGGCAGAGGTCACTGAGGAAGTTAAGAAACTAGGATTTTCAAGGTGCCAGGGTTAGATGAGATTTGCCTTGTGTTTCGGTTGGGCTGTCATGGTTAACACATCTATTCAATGTTGGGAGTTGGAAGGGCACAGTACCTTTGTGGTACTGAATCACACATCTCAGCCTTCTTGGGAGAGCTAAATCCATGGTTCTGGAAAGGAGGCTCCGACCAATTGTCAAACCAATGTTTCAGGAAGAACAATGCAGATTCTGTCCAGGTCGTGGAACGGTGCGAGAGCTTTTTAGTTTTTAAGACTTTTCATGGGGTCATGGGAATTTGTCCATCTGTTCAACATGTGTCTTTTGGATTTGGAGAAAGCTGATTCTGCTTTCTGCCACTGCCACTGCGACCCGAAATGGCTAATGGAATAAACCACATGTATATGTGTTAACCAATAAGCAACAGGTAAAAGGAGAAAAAAAAGGACAAAGGCCAGAGTGTACTGACATGTTATATTTGTGCAAAACAACAACAATAGCATATTCTACCCTTAAAGCCAAGCTAAAAGAAAGGCAAATGTGTTTATCTCCCCAAATACCACTTTTTTTTTTTACATTGCAGTGCATTCTAGTGTTTGTTTTTGTTTTCTGCAGACAAAATTACCCATGCATTTGGGATTAATTTTTCTTTTGTTGCCAAGTGTTGCTAACCTAGGAAAACCTCAACATCAGTCAACTAGCGCATGCTAATGGGATACTTTGATTTCACATAACACAATGAGTCAGCTTTTATGAAAACTTTCTTCTTACTAAAACCCACTTTGCCTCGGTGGGCATGTTTATTGTACCATTCTCCAAACAGAGGATGAAGCTGGGGCCAGCTGACTGTAGAACATTTTTTGGACTGATTTCACACTGGCTGAGCTGAGGCTGTGAAATATGTTAAGAAGTGATGTACTAGATGGTTGCATCAGAAACATAACTTTTGCAAGAACATCAACCCCAGTGATACAGGGCGTCCTTTGTGTTCAACAATAGCTACTTTTCAGAAGGTAAATTCCAGTGGTCTAAGGGTTATGAGAAGTCCTGAATGTCGATGAGAGTCGATAATCTGCCACTTTGGTCATGTCTCCTGAGCTAGTGTTTTTTATCTTAATAACTCAAATCTTCTGTAAAAATAACCAGATCTTCCTCACAGGGTCCAGCACCACCTATGGCACAGAGAATACGTAAGGGAGTGGAGAGCTGCTGCCAGAGATGAGAGAAATCATGGAGCGGTAGAAAAAATACAGAATCACTTCAGTGAAGTGGCTATGAGCCCTTTGAAATGACTTTTCAAACTGGGTTGGATTTCTGAGGGGACAGCGGTGATAAAGAAACTCTTGTAGTATATAAGTACTCTAAATAACAGTGAGTTGTTTGTAGGTCAAGCAAAAACACCTGTGATCATTAATACAAAATATAGATAGATAGATATAGATATTCAATAAACGTTAAAGAATCAGGAGCGTAACAAAATTTAAAACCAGACGCTATGATTTCCCTGCTAAGGTCCAGTGTGAAAACCCGGGAGGGGGTGTAAATCATGTAAACTTGTCCTTATCTATGCAGCTAGAGGAAAGACCAATAAACTAACAAGGGTGTATAACCCTAGGAGCATGAATATATGAAGTACACTTCATTAATCCTGCTATACATAATGATATACTGAATCTTTAGTGAGGACTTTGCTAGAGGAAAGCTCATAAGCCTAAGATGGAAATTGTTCATCTTTTAGTGAGTAGGAATGCCCCCAGTAAATTTATCAATTAGATATTTAGAATGTGAACAATTTATGTTGTATGTATGCTGTTGAAATCAAACATACATATTTCTTTACTCAAATGTTGTGTTAATGAGTCATATATTAGTTTATTGTAAAACATACATGATATGCTGTGAACAATATATCAGCCTGATTCTTGTTACTGCTTTTTCATAGGTGATAGGAGTGTTAAAGTGTTAAATTTTAATTCAAAATACAGGACTCAAATGCAAACACAATCCAAAACGGTCAAAAAGGTAAGGTAACACAAATATGGTTTAATTAAATAATATGCACCTATAAAACGGTTGTTGGAAAATCTAAATAAACAAACAGACAGACAAAATTTAGCTCAATTAAAAAGGCAAAACAAATGTAAAAAAAACAAGTAGCAAATAATCAGAAATTATAAAGTAGCAAGTAATAATCTTTAATATCAAAGTATCAAATAATCAATGTGAGAACTAAATTAACATCAACAGGATTCATTAACACAGGGGAACAGGAGGTTATGCAGGTTAATACACCGGCTGGCACAAACTACTACACAGGAAGAATGTAACGGCATGAACACAGCGAGGAACACAGACACTCGGACACAATGTCGAGATGAAAACACAGACCTAAAAACACTGAGTAACGAGGAAAAAAGGGTGAGAACATACAACAATCAGGTAGGTTACACTATGAGACAGGACTCACCTACACGTTCATAGAATTCTCCTGGTAGAACACTGAGCAGCTAAAAGAAGGATGTCTAGAAGAAAACATGTAAGGAGGGACAAGGAGATTAACATTGGACGAAACCTTCAAAATAAAACAGGATACAACCTTAAACTAATAATAATAATAATACATTTGATTGATAACGCACTGTACATTTGGATCAAATCTCAAAGTGCTACAAGGTAAAGCAGATAAAAGCATCAATATTAATATAATAATAATTATATAAAAATATGACCAAAAATAGCAATGTTAATTAAAGTTATATGTTCTGCAAAAAAGGTCCTTTTTTAAATGTCTCAGTCGTCTATGGAGCCCTGTGACAGTCACTCTCATCAGGATCCTTGCAGCACTGTTTTGAACATACTGTTGTCTTTGAAGACTTTTATCAGGGATCCCGATGAGAAGTGCGTTACAGTAATCCAGTCTGGAGGAGACGAACGCGTGGACCAGCTTTTCAGCATCACTCAAGGTGAGTGAAGAACGGAGTTTGGAAATATTTCTGAGA
>VRLP01006113.1:0-31024 GCA_009660295.1 Lophius piscatorius | reverse complement strand
ATTTTGATATGTCTTAAACTCATACTCCTGAAGTTACAGTGGCTTGTGCAAGATTTAAAAAGGGGGATCTTCTTCTTCTTCATCTTCTTCTTTCAGCTTTTTTCTTTAGGAGTCACCATAGTGGATTATGTTTCCATCTAACCCTACCCGCAACATTATCCTCTATCACACCAACCAACTTCGTGTCCTCTTTCACTACATCCGGAAACCTCCTCTTTGGTCGTCCCCCTTCCTCCTGCCTAGGAGCTCCACCTCCAGCATCCTTCTACCAATAGATCCACCATCTCAACTCTTCCAGTGTCCAAACCATCCCTCCTTTGTCATCCATTACTTTGTCTCCAATGTCTAACCTGGGCTGTCCCTCTGTTGTGCTCGTTTCTAATCCTCTCCATCCTCGTCACTCCCAAAGACAATCTTCAACTCTGATTTCAGCCGCGAACATCATAGTCTATGTAGACTTCTGCCTGACCTCATCCCTCAGCCTTCCCATCACCATGGAAAACAAGAAGTGGCTCAGAGCCCATCCTTGATGCAGCCCAACCTCCACTTTGACCCTTCGGTCACACCTACCGCTCTGCCTTCATATTGCTCTCATACATATCGTGCTCCACTTTGACATACATCGCTGTAACTGCAGACCTCCTCATACAATACAATAACACAATTCTTCCGTCTGTCATACAGGTAGACCATTTCAAACCAAAAAAAAAAAAAAAAGAACACTGATTGTTCTTGAGTAAATATTCAAAGTTTCAAAATACTTAAATCATTTACCTGTTTTGTAAGTATTATACTATACAGGTTTTATTTAGATTTTTATGTTTACAAAGTAATCAAGTCCCAAGTTTTTGTGAAAGATATCAAAGGGAGTTCTGGCAATGGCCACCCATTCTTAACTGTGAGCAATTTCTCTTGGTGCCGCAGCTCTGCAGAACATCTCAACCATCAATAACTTTTTACTGCGCTCTGTTGTTAATCGCCTCCTGGGTAGACAAAACTGAATTATTCAGAGGCTGAATAATGGGTGCACTAAGCATTAGGGAACACAGATCCTAAGAGAAAAGGTGAGCCGTAACAAAGCCAACATTCATTAAATGCTAAGCAGAGCAGTGCTGATTGGCCATATACCGAGAAGAATGTGCTGCTTCGGAAACACTCTTTGGGTTATACCACCGATGAAAAAGTGAGCTGGAAGTGTAAAACATTAGGCAATCATTTAATAATGCCTGATTAAATGAGATGAAAACTAGTGTAAACTGTCCACGGGTCAAAGGTCCGTATTTGAAAGTATAATTTGGACAAAAGTGTGGGAGAATTATCAAAATGGGTTGTTATTTACCAAAGTTTATGAAAGCATCTGCCACGGTTTAGGTCTTCAGGGATAACGTTCTCCATCCCACCACATGAATAATGTAACACAAGGGGTTAGGACACTGCCAGTGATTTATGATGGGGCTCTAAACTTTAAGCCCACTCCACTAGGCAGTGGTTGTATGACAGACCTCTGGATGACCCCACTACTGTACTGTAGGCAAAACTAAATTGCATAACAAGCAGCTGAATACTTTTGCTCATCTAAATCTAGGATATTAGACTCCTGTATTGAATTGAAAAAATATCTTAAAGCAACTCAGACGAATGATCAAATTAACCTTCAGCAGAAATCTAGACCTTATGCTGTTGCCCCAAAAGTCCCCAATCCATATTATTGTACAAGCAATCCACCAATTTGAGTTGTTTGGAAAACTGTGTTTTTGGAAAAAAAAGAAGAAGCTCCCTCTAGTGAGAAAAATATGGAGTCAATTTAACTTTTAGAATCTTATATAGGCTATGCTAAATATAATTATGTGTTTGTCCATCGGTGAGAAACACATATTTAATTGAAATGTATGAGCATTTGACATTTGACTGTCAATGAATTGAGCTAAAAAAAATGTAGGTAATTTAACAGCTTATTAATAAGGAACACATGTCATTTCCTTTTGGTCACTGATGTTGTTGTTGTCAGTGTTTGCCATTTTACTCAGTTTAATTGGTGATTTGAATGAAGCGTTCATTCATTGGACTTCAGATTATTTTGTTCGTTCAGAATTTAAGCACACTTTTAAACAATTATGTCTATAAGCAAATCATACCATGCCTGAGGCAGAACCAATTCTGCGTTAGCACAAACAGAATTTACAGAGGGAAAGAGAGGGAGATGTGAAACTAACGACCACAGCCGGTGCCAAAGTGTAAATTTCATCAATTTGTTTAGGTTTTGTAGGATAATCTGTTTGTGCAATCTCTTTTGTGCGACTGTCTACCACTGTTGGAGACGTCACCTGGTCCACCCCTGGTTGAGGTCGATGGACACCTGTTTGTGATGGGACCGAATCCAAACCACGGATCCAGTTGAAGCAGCTCCAAGGAGAGGAATCAAGAGTACTGCCAGCCAGATGTCCAGTGCGGACATACTTCTTGTATACAATATACAGTATTAGAGACCTGGGGACTGGGCCTGGGTTAGACGTTAGTTAAACAATATCGTTCCCACATATATTGTTATTTGCTGTGCTGTTTTATGTTGTTTTGATTAATCCTTAGATTAGATTACATTTTGATTTAATTATCCCTTGCTCTCAGGCCAGATTTAGGTTGGTTAGATGTCTCTGTTGGTTCTATTACTTTCGTTGTTTTAAACAGTACTCATTTGCCCTTGTCCCTACATTTGTCACTCTGCCTCTTAAATAATTTAATCCACTTATAGCACTTTCTTGGAGAGTAAGTGAACAACTTTATTTTACCATCAACAACTGTTTTTTTTGCTGCTTCCCATTCCCTTAACAAAGGCTGTAACAAACCCTTCAGTACAGGAGGATGGCTGCACTTCTCTGGAAGAATAACTCTCACTTTTATAGATGCAACTGGCAGATTTTCAAGCTTTTGAGTCACTCATAGCATCGAAACTAGACATTTTAGTAATCAAGCGCTCCCGTCCCACACTAATGCTCATTGTCAAAATGAAGCTTTGATTTTGTGTTTGAATATCTGTACCTACTTAAACATGACTAATTATGGTTTAACAATAAAATCGGCTGTTGTTATGCATCCATAAAACCCTTATTTCTATTAGCCTTGGAATGCATTAGCTGAAAGTATGAAATGATTATACACCTCTTAATAGAGGTACACCTCATTCACATTGTTTTCCTTTCCTGACTTGAATATTTACAGGTGAAATCAAGCAAAATGCATAAACTAACATAATAAACAGGGGAAGGACAGTTTGGATTATCTTTGGTTGTAATCCAGATTTAAGGGTGTTGATCAACTAGAATAAATCCTTTATTTTATTACATCCTTTTTTCACCCAACAAACAAGAATCGTCCCTGAACTTCTAAGCTGCCTCCTCCAAAGATGCATCCAGTTACACGCCAGCTTCAATCTGCTACACGACAAGCCTGCATGAGATATTAATGGATTCTCCACAGACACTCATCATCGTACCCAGCTTCAGAAGATCACACGATACAAAGCAAAATGAGAACAATCAGGGTGTCTTACCTCATCTTGGTAGATGAAGAAAAGCATGATGAACAGAATCTCCAGGAAGAAGATGAGCAGGAGGAGGATGAAGAACTGTGGAGACACAGAGGAAGGAGAAGGACATCTGAGTGATGTTATACACCGTTTATCAGAGAGGAGTAAAAGGCCACAAGGGGACAATAGGCAGCTGTCTATGGAGACTGAATGAAGCTTAAATTGAAGAGGATGGAAAAGGGCAGCAGGCTGTGTGTGGGGGTGAATGAAAAGAGGAAGAAAATGACCATAGACTGTCAAGGAGAAAGAGTTGGCAAAGTAAGGACGATTGTATAGCCTGTGGTTCCGCCTCGATATTTCAGACTGGCAGGTCAGGCGGGCAGAGCGAGACAAGGAGGTTGGACAATCATAGCAGGGGGACACGCCCGGAGAGAAATATTCGTCTGTCCTCTTCTGAATTTATTAAAGGACCCCATTTTACTCCTTGATATTCCACACCCAACTCTCCTCTTGATGGCAGCTGGAATATGCTGCTTGATGGGTGATATATCTTCCTCATGAGGGCCCGCGTGAATGCTAAAACCAGTCTGAAGCTCATCTATCAACTCCTCCACTAGGACAGGGCTCTGTCTCTCAGTCAGCTCTGAACCAGGAGGGGATAATGGTATAAAAAATGGGTCTTTAAAAGTCTTGATTAAATGGCATCATCTTGTTAATTCACATCTGCAGACAAATGCATCAAGACTTTGGGTTGTATTATGGATATAATATTGGTTGGTCAGGCATAATGGCCTCCATATATCTCGGCAACTTCTTGATGGAATGCCATGGCATTTGGTTCAGAAACATGCAACAATAGTTGTATACATCAACACAAACAAAACAACAAAATAGCATGAATGGAACAAAGCCCGCAAGAGTTCAGGCGGACCACTGGAACTGCACGGCTGTATCACACAGGATATGCAACCGCAACAAAACACTGTCTGTACTTTTTGATGGAAAATTTCATCTTTTTGCATATTTGAAATGTATATATGTGTGTATTATATCTCTCTATATGCATGGTTAATATGTTTACCGATCTTTGTTCAGGCATCTCAGAGATGAGGGTACAATTTATGAACAAGGCCTATGTGGCTCTTAAGAATTCTGTGTTTGGACAGGGAGACACCGACCCCTTCACGTCTTCTCTCATGCAGATGTTCTGATGTTCAACATATCCGAATGTTGAAGCCCGTATGCAAATGTCTAATCAAGCCTAACAGAAAGACAACCAATAGACTAAAAGGTCGTTTTTTTTACACAAACTGCCTCCGCAACTTTCAGCCCCACCTCCACAGGATCTGCCTCTTGGCTTCCGTTTAAGGCAGATTCAGCTGAAAATTTTCCTTTCCTGTTTGAAAATCCCTACCCAAAACAATATTTGTTCGTCTTAGCCTTACAATTAAAACCACCTGTCTAACACCTGCGATCCACTTGGTTTTCTGACACCTTTATATCAGAACCACCATCAACTTATTCATGAACTCTTCTGCAGAATCGGATAAAACAGGCTTTACTCTGCTCCTCACCCGGATCAATGAGCCTGGCATGTCCACCATTTGACCCTCCTTGGACCATTTTGGTCAGCACTTACAACTGCAGACCTGAAGGACAGGGTGAGGCCTGCAGTTTAGAAGATGTTCTTACCTGGTCAGATGAACACTCCAGGTTGTGTCATACATGGACCCCTATGCTCTAATCAACCATCCAAACCTTACCCCACCTGCAAACCACCAAATACATGCAGATTATTACTAGTAGTGGTCCAAAGCCATCAGGCTGTAACACATTTGTGACCAGGGTGCAGAGAAGCAATACTAATTTGGACAAAAGACTGAAAACTAAATAGTTTAAAAAAAAACTCAAAAAATCAAACTTCTTTCCCAGTAAATACATTGAGCTTGTCACAGTCTGTCCCTGCTAAACCTTTCCCTACTCCCAGTTATGTAAATGTGTGCATTTCATTACAGCAGCACTTTGAGGAGAAAATGCTCACTTGCGGCCTAATGTATCCCACTCACCGACAGGTGCCATGGTAACGAGTTAATCAACTTTATTCTCACTACACCTGTCAGTGGTTATAATGTTATGGCTGACTGGTGTAACTGCAGGGAGTGACGAGGTTAGAGCATAGATGTGTAATGTTAGATATGTTGTGCTGCAGTGATGATGATATTTTACAGAGGGGGGTTCTCTTTCTGTAACGTCGTTGTTTTGTTTGCTCCTCCTGACCGACAGCCAACTTTCCCATTTGGGATCATAAATGAACTGAAGTGAACTAATAAAAATTTCAAATTGAGAGTTGGCGGACTGAAATGGATTTGTCCTACCTCCAGAGGGGATAATAATGTTCTAAGTTTCAGAAGTACAGCTGCAACCCATTTGTGGATTTGAAGGGTCAAAAGAGGATTTCACCATGAAATGCATAATCGTTTTTCGACAAATTGGAAGCATTAAAATTGTCGGATATTAACTGTTCAGCAGCTGTCCGTTCATCATGGCAAAGCACCGATAAATATTCAGGTAGCCATCACTACACCATGTATCATTACTATATTAGTACTAGTATACCGGTTAGTGCCTACTGCCGGCTGTTTGTGCTGTGTTCATTTAATCAAGCTGGAACTTTATGCCATTCCTGTAACTGTTCGCATAATTTAAAACTAATTGACTGTAGCCGTAAAAAAAAATCAGGGATTTGTCCTGATATAGCAATAGGAGATGAGAGCGAAAAGTAATATTAAATATTTCCTTCACTTTGACAGCTGTCAGAGCATGCAGTCCATTTCAGGACCAGGATGGGGGCAGCTGGATGAGCATGCAGCAGGAATGTCTGAGTCAAAGCCTCACCTGTCAACATGATAAGTAATAAACAAATAATGATCAAATAAAATACATATTAATATGTGTCTACTGATATGTGCTATAAATTTAATTTCTGTATGATTCCAATCATTTCTTATAATCAAATGGCAGAATTTGCATATTTCCTGTTGTAATAGAGGGGAGACGGCGAGGTGAGGCAGCTATTAGCTGAGACTCATCTCAGATTGTGCAGTCCCTCACAAACTGGGTTGAGCGCGAGCCTTTTACTTTCTCACTGTTTGTCACCAATGTAATGTTTGTAGACACTTTTATTATATGTCCTCACTTTCCGTAGAAAAGGTAATGTATTTCACGTATGTGTACATCATATTTAATCACGATGATCCGACATAAAACGGTGATGAAAAAGCAGGAGGTGAGGCAGCAGTACTCCTGCCTCACTGAAGGGGGCGTGCTGAGTCCACTGGTTTATGCTGGTTCTGCTGTTGCTCTTCTTCTACGCAGAGACAAAATCAGAGAGTCCAGTTTACTGCAGTAGTCTGTTTTTCTATGTTTTGCTCCGACTGCAAGAATGGAAGATTCTATATCCAAGCCACCCCAGGACAATCGATTCATTACTAAATTCTAAAAATAAACCTAAAACTTTATCTATGTTGTTTATAATCGTTTCTTTTTGTATACAACTGAAAATATTGAAAACAAAAAATATTAGAGCAGTTATGATAAACTTTATTTCTAACAGAAAATACCACATTTAACATTTCTTTCTAATTTCTAGACTTTTTTTCTTCAAAAAAATACAGTCTCACACTGTATTAATTGTAGAATTGCGATGGCAAATTAAGAAAACACAAATGTGCAGATCAAATGCGCTCTTTCTCTGAGCCGATACAGAAGTAACATTCTTCTTTGGCCAAATATGTACCTTACCTATGTGTGTGTAGAGAATTCTAATATGAAATATGAAACACAACCAGTAGTTAGTTTGCAAGCTGTTATTTAAATAATGAATTTAAGCTACTCTATTGGGTTGCTATATTTGTTAATCTGACTCTGAAAGTTTCAGTAGTTTACTTGGACAGCCTAATTCCGATTAGATTCGGAAAAGACGTCTAATGGCAAAGAAAATGCTGCATGTGAACAAGAACCTTTCCGAATAAGCTTCATTCCTTTGCAAGGAGGTAGTCTAAATCCTTTTGGAAAGCCTTTCCGATAGCGAGTCGCTGCACGTAAACGCTGTATCGGAAAGCTTTCTGTTTGAGTTGTATCCCCGCATGCTCAACGGCGTGACGTAATGCTCCGCTGAGTTTTTTTCAGCGACGCATTTTAAATACGCCGACTTCAAAAACAGTGCCGGACTGCATCGGAGAGTAATTTATTCATTGCAACTTTTCTTCCAACCTACTTGGTATTTTAAAGTATGTCTTTACTGAAAGACAGAACTCAGCTTCTTTGTTGCTCCAGAAGGGAGATGCTTGCTGCTGCTGCCACTGTGAGCATCAATTTCTGTTACGTCATCCGGCGCTTGTGCGTTGATGCTGTCAGTTGACCGAAACCAGGATAAGACGTAAAGCTTTTACACCATCCAGGTTTCTTTGGGTGTAGAATACTCGGGTATCTCAAAATGGGTTACTGACATGTAACTCAAACACCAGGACTGGATATCCAAAAAACACCATAATAACCGGGATATTGGTATCCATGTAAACACAGTCAATCTCAGAATGGGGAGGGTTCTGTCTCCCAGGAGAAGTAAGTATTTTTAAGGAAGCGCTGCTGCCTGAGTATCGCCGCACGGAGCTGCTGGCATGGCCGTAAACCACACAGTGTGGTATTAAAAGGCTTGGGGAAGTTTAGCTTTTTCCGATTTAGTGTTTCCAGTCTGCAGTAATCTTTTCAGCGCACCTAAACAGGACGGATGAAACTCCCAAGAGGAAATCAAATTAATTATTTAGCTTCTGCAATAAATATTTTGGACATTTTGTCAGCGTTTGGGATATAGTTTTTATTTCCTCTTTTCTCTTGCGAGTTCATTTCCTTTCATCATGTTTCCACTTTTGTGCCCACTTTTTGTTATTTCATTCCTGCCTGTGGGATAATTGATTGCTTCCTCCTGTGTTGTTTAATTCTCTGCTCCTCCAGTGTACTTAATCCTCGTGCTCCTCCTATGTTTTGGCGCTTTTTTATGAGTCAAGCTGTTAGCCTCTTGCTTGTGATTATTTTAGAGTCATTGCTTTGTTCTTTGGATCTCCCCTGTTTTTTGGATAAATGATTTCTACCAGCTCACTATTGGATGTTTTCATCTTTGACAGCCTTATCAGCCCGTACTTTCGCCCGCATCGATTTATCCAAACGTGTAAGTTCCTCAGTGATGTCATTAAATCCATGAACCTCCTCCTACCTTCTATTGCTCATGTTCCCTGTTTCCTGCACAAGCATGACTCAGCTCTGGGCACGTAGGAGAACACACACTTTAATCCAAAACATTTCACTGTATGAACCTGGACCTCTGCTCAGTTCATGATATTTCCCAAAATATGTTTGATAGTCATCCAGTGAATTGTGGGGGTTGTTTGATATAGAAAAAAAGAATAGATCTAGACCTAAGAGGTCATTTTTTTCTAACCGCTGATAGGAACTTGTATATAATTCATTCGAAGCCGGGAGCGGGGTGAGGCTGGAGGTCAGATGCATTGAGCTTTGTCAGCACTGGAGTTGTCAAACTGCTCCTGGCCGAGTCGGCCAAACGCGGTCAAGCAGGGTCAAGCAAGGAAGGAGCTATGAGAAAAGGGATTGTAGCCAGCTAGTGATCGTGGCTCTGGAGGAAGATACTCCCCGATGGCAGCTGCAGAGGGTAGTAGAGAGGCCCCCTGTGTACGCGCCACTGCAACCCCCACTGGGAGATGTACTGGCTTAGGTGGCAAAACAGGGGCTTCCAGCTGAGGAGCCTGCAGCCGACCAATTTGCACTGTCCGAGCTGCGGCAGGCTGAATTGATGAAGCAGGTAACGACAGCTTACTTGAGCATTGATCTGCACTCAAAATCCAGTGCCATATCAACAACGGGGGTTGCTAAGCTTATTTCACCCACCCTCATCCCATTTGCTATTAATCTGATCCCCTGATAAACTGCAGTTACCGTGGTTTTAACTGCAGTGCTAGTGTGCACGCTGGTGTTTGCCTCATAGTTTGTGAGTCTGTCCCCGACCGTAGCTTTGGCCTGATGTTATTCCTGTCATGCCTTGTAATTGGGTTTGTTGTCATATTGTTTCCTGATTGCGTCTCCACCCTTAATTGTTAAAGCCTGCGTCCTGTTAAGAATCTGCTTCGGTGTATTTAAGCTGTGCTCCCCTCCCCACCTGTGCCAGATCGTGTTGTTCCATTGTGCCAACCTATCCAGCGTAATTCCTAGTGTTCCCCGTGATTCATGGTTCTGATCTCTGATCGTAAGAAACCTTGTATTTTTGCCTGCTCCGTTGGTTATTGTTTGCCTGCCTTTACTAGTAAAGACATTATTCACCAGACGTTGTATTAGTCGTGCTTGTGGATCCTAACTGTGGTGCCAGCCTGACAATTCCATTGTTATTGGATTATTCCACTGTAAAAGTCATTTCATTGCTAACTTCATATTGCATATTGCAACCGCCTCACTGTCATTTGTGCTTCGTTCCCTACGAAGGCAGAGGGAAAAAAAAGGGGAACACACACATATCAAGAGACCTCTTGTTGCCTCAACTGTGCTTTCATCAAGTCAGCAAAGAAACCTCAGACGAAAAAGTGGAAACATTATTCCGATCTGATTTTGACTCTTTGACTGTCAGTGATGGAGTGCTACTAAAACAGCCCCAGCAAGGTACAGCCCCCCCTTCTACATTTAAAAAAAATATGTACTAAAATGAGACGCAAAATATATCTTCAGTGTCTCTGCCAATGATCTTTTATCCAACTTTTTCACAAAAATCGAACCTCTAATTCAAGTAACAAATTTGAACAGAGCTTTTAGGCTAAAAAGGGCACAGATGGGTGTGTCGTAGCAAGCAAGAGAACCATAGAGAAAAGACCCTCATACCCACTGTCTGAGTTTGGATCTCCGATGCTGTAGGTTGGGTTTTTATTCAGAAGGATCTGGACATCTCTTTAAAATGCATGGTACCATCAAATATCAGCAGATACTGGATGGAAACCTCAAAGCCTCTGTCAAGGAACTTAAAGCTGCCTTTGGTTGGACCCTCCAGCAGGACAACGATCTGAAACGCAACTCAAAATCAACCCAAATATGGTTCAGAGATATTTATTGTCAGATGTGCTGCAGAGGAGAGTCCACAAGCGTGGACCTCGGAATCAGAATGAATTAAAGATATTCAGTAGGGAGGAATGGTTCCAGATCTTCTCCATGTGGCACCCATGTTATAGAGAAAAAAATATTTGTTTTATGAAAAGAATTTAATGATTTGGGGATTTTACATTTTGTTAGTTAATAAATGAATATTAAATGAATAATTTGAATAAAAGATCATGACAATTTTATCTTTGGTTTAAATGGATTGGCAATAGTGTCATAGATCATTTGTTACTGTTTGTGGCACATTGGGAGGAACAAACATCAAATTGTGGAAAAAATACTTAGATGATGTCCTGTTGTTTTGGAATGGATTTCAGCAGCTCCTTCCTTAAATTCACCATTGAGTCTGACCATAAAACCATCCACTATCTGGATTTAACCATCTCCAAGCATGAAGAAGAAAGCCAATGGAACAAAACACTCTCCTCCACTATAGCAGTAATCAGCAAAGACATTTAACACAAAACATACCCAAAGGACACTTTTTACGTCTGAAGGAGGAATTGCTCGCAATTGGATGAATTCAAACATAAAGCAGAAGAGATTATATCTAGATTATGTGCAAGAAACTTCCCCCTGGCTGTAATAACCGCAGCATATGATTATGCTTTATCATCTCCTAGAGCGGATCTACTCCATCCCAAAACAAAATCTCCATCACTAGAAAGAATAACATCCACTACTGAGTTCAACCACAGCCACCATAAACTTCGGGACATAATAAACAAACATTGGCATATCCTGCAAGCAGAACATCACTAAGTGAGTTCACAAAGGAACCTCCACTCTTTTCATTCAGGCATGCAACAAACATCAGAGATAAAATGGTTCACAGCTTTCAACTAAGTAAACCCAGAGGCACATGGCTTAATATCCGAAGAAACTACGATGCAGGAACTGCAACCACTGCCAGAACAACACAAAAGTTAAGTTCGTCACCCACCCACACACGGGGAAAAAATTTCCAATTAAGCAATTTCTAACATGTAACCCGACATCAGTGGTCTACATGCTCACATGAACCTTCTGGACAGGCATACATTGGACAAACCAAGAAAGCAACAACGCATCTCAGAACACACAACGGCCACCACACAGGGGAAATGGACTATGCCATGGCCAAACATTACCAAGAAGCTAAAAATGGCCCTCAAGCCACTTTACACTTCATTGTACTGGAACATGTCACAGTCCCAACCAGGGGGGTTAATTTACAGAAACTACTCACTCAGACAGAGATGTAGTGGATCTCCATGCTCAACACCATGACACCTGCTGAAATGAATGATGACTTTACCGTCAAATGTTTTCTCTCAACGCACCTCAAGCTATAAAAACACTCATTCTGAATTGTGACCATACCTACAAGCCAGGGACCTTGGTAACCTCACGTCACACCTCGTGGAACCAATCACAAAGCACTTCCTGTTTATCTATTACTTGCATCATACTCATTCTTTGACCATCATCTTCATCTTCTGATGTCACGAGCCAACTGTAAAGCACCTAATATAAATGCTGGATCTCAAATAATATCCTCCTCTTATATCCTCCTATTGCTTAAAAGAAGGTTCCACAAGCTGAACCCTTAGCATAAGTTGAAATAAAGAAAATTTTGATAAAAATATGAACACATTGTGGCTAAATGTAGTCTGCTTGTGTTCTACAGGTGTCTGCGTGACAGTGGATACTAGTTTACATGACTGTAAGGGTGACAGTTGCCCCCAAGGTCTTTTTTCATCGACTCAAGGAGTTCTATCTTGTATACTCTAGTATTTAATATTTTACTAGGGGGAGATTTATAATAAAACAGATATAATATCACATTTAATCATATCCCCAAAGAGTCGGGGATCGGGGGGATAACTCAAAAACTTTTGCATGCATCATTTTCAAATTATATTTCCACGTAGACCTTAGAGTGTGGAAGAACTGGAGTGTTTTTTGTTCAGTTATATATTTTTGACTAGGGGGGATTTTATCCCCAAAATTGTCAGGTTATAATTTTGAAGGGGTTGGTCCGATTTAATCCAAATTTGCTGCCTTATGAATTGATTTGAGGTCATCTCTTTAATATACATCATGATTTACACTAATCATTTATATATTACTAACTAGGGGGAGCTTTATAGAAAAAAAAGTTTTTTGAATATGCCTTCCTAACCAGCATTTAAAAAAAATTAAAAACACTGTTTTTGAGATATAATTCCACAATTAACTTGAAGAGTTCAATAAGGGGGATTGCTTGTACAATGCATTAGATTGGGGGCTTTTCAGAGATATACCCTTGCTGTAAGGGACAACAGTATAGTCCTGGTCTGGATGTTAAGTCCCCTGACCTTGTCAAACCATTCCTGAACCATGATTGCAGTGTGACATGAGGCATTATCCTCCTGGAAGAGATCACTGTCACTATGAAAACTGTTTTCAGCAAGTCTGTAGATAATGTCAAAACATAATTCTGACATAGGAGGAAGCACATTTACATTTTTGAAGTATATATAGACAGTCACTAAGTTTTACTTCTTTAATATAAGGATTTTATGAGTAGGGCATGAGGGAGAGTTACAGAGATATAGAGGAAGATTTTTTTTAGAAATGGTGAAATTTCAATGTAAAACACTGCAGTTTTGCCTTTTTGTGATAAATCTTGACTGGCTGTTGACCTTTAAAGGAAATACATCCCTTATAATAGTGAAGGGTCAACTGTGAAACTTCATTGGTAAGAAGTTAAGATTCAGTCTCCGGTCAAGAGTTCTGGAGCAGATTCATCCTGCCACAGGCTCTTTCACCTTCCTTCTAGGTAATGCATTTCCCAGAATCAATACTTGGCCACTTGACAGCAAATGAAATCCTAAAGGCAGACATATCCTGACTCCATCCTGACAGGAGCACAGCCCTGAAAAATTATCAAATTTGAGATTGGATGGAAATATGTTGGCATAAAACCGCACAGAAATGCTGATTATTTTCTCTGCCGGAGATGCCTGCCATAGGATTTGCACCTTATTTTTCAGACCGGCATAAAGAGTAGCTGGCAGAATATTGCCGTATTCTTCAAGCAGCATCATTATTAATTCTGCTTCACTAACATTTTTACAACTGTCACATCTTTTTGATAATAAGTCACTGGGAAATATTTAAGTGTAACTGGCTGCTTGCATGTTCCCAATCACACTTTTCTCTTAACTAACTAGTTACCAAAGGTGAAAGTGGACCATCATAAATAAATACTTCCATCTGATAGGAAATTCCACACCGAATAATGTTACGCCAGCTCATTTCTCAGTTAGATAGTAGTTCACCGAGAGCAGGAGCAACTCATGTGGATCGTTTTATGCAGAATGTCCAATCCAATCCAAGAGAGCATAAGCTACCCGTCTTGGATTCTGAAGTACCTATTGATGTGGGCGGTAGCTAAACATCCAAGTCCACCGTAAACCTACACACAGAGACCAGTACCTGCTGTTTGACTCTCACCACCCATTCAAAAGCAAGGGAATCCTGCACTACTGGGCTGAGAACGTCCCCCCGACAGCAGATGGAAAACAATCAGGCCCATATATGAAGAAACCTGAATGCCTGTCCTAAACCCTGCTGGGCTTTCAGCAAGTCAGCAAAAATACCTCCGAAGAAGAACTCCACAGAGGAAAATAGAAGGACAGATGAATACATCATCCATATGTGGCTAATTTTCATAAGGGCCAACTTCAAACCCAAAAACACCCTCGGACAAAAGCAGGTTCCACCCCAACCTAGTAGTATTACATGGGGACCTGAGATCATTTTGTAATAATTGCAGAGGATATCTGTGATATTAATTCAGTGCAAATGTGCCTTGCCTGTTATTTGTAAAATAAAAATTCCACCAAACACAACCTACCACTTTTTAAGGCTCTGTCCTTATTTTGTAGGATTTTTGTTATTGACTGTGTTTTTCTGTTTTATTTTGAAAATTCAATGCCGTTTATTCCCTTGTGCTTTTTATCTTATCATGATTTTAGTTCTCAGTTTTCCACCTGTCTCCCTATTTCAGTCTCTTAGTTTTACCTGTGTTAAATCTCCTTCATTGATTACTCTGTGTGTGTGTTTGTGTGTGTGTGTGTGTTTGTGTGAGTCTTTATTCCTGGTGTGTCCTCCTTGATCGTTAAATCTTGTCACCTGTCCCCTGGCTTCAACTGCTGCCCATTTGTCTCGTTACTTTGTGTCTTGCTGTTTGTCTTTGTCTGCATTATCTCCCAGTGTTACCGCCCTGTTGAAACTCCCTGTGCATGTTGGTTTTGCTCTGAACTTGGTAGCCGCGGGGCGCATCGGACCCACGGGAAAGGGTCGTCCTGACTCGGGGGGTTAAGAGTTCCAGAAAGTGGGCTCGCAGCCAACACCGGACCTCAACGCCGCCTTTACTCCATCTACCTGCCCGTCTCTCCAAAACCCCTGCCTGCCTCTTATTTAACAACAATGTCCAAATTCTGGACAGATGGTTTGAGAGAGGCTTGAAGGAAAGCGTCTACATTAAGCTAGAAAAAAGCCATTTCCAAACCGGGATGGGTCTGCGCCACCATCTATCACCTGCATACAATACAGTCTTAATGTTTATCCTCAGACAGTTTCACCAGCATTCTAAGTTTGAAAAATGTTGTGCTAATGACTCAGAAAATCAAGACAACTGTGTCTCTAACGATAGTTGTGGCTGGTCAGCTGTATACTGGATACGTAACACCTGACAGGAGGTTAAATACCTAACCCCCACCAGTTAGGTAGAACAGTTAAAACCTCATGGAAGAGAAATAATAATAAACAAAGAAGTCCACTTGCTTCTCATTCAACCTTTGAGGATTACATTGACCTTGACGAATGAAAACCAACACAGACTTTATTCTAGTTGATTGATCGGGTCAAGGTTTATAGTGTGAAGACTATGAGGGTCAGCACACATGCATGCATAGGATTTGAGTTTGAATCCCTCCAGCCCCGTTATCCAAAGGTATCTGTAATATCTCATTTTGTGGTGGAATATTGCTAGTACTTGTGGCCATTTTTATAGATATTTCCGTGTTGAAATTCCATTGGTTCTCTTACAGGAAGAAGGAAATCCATTTCCTAATGGTGCTTAAAAAAAAAGCATGATTGGATTGGGTGCTTCTTCAAGTAGACAAACTGAAAATGGGCCAGAGATGAGAGCTGTTCCAATCGCTGAAAAATTCATATTTTCACAGAAATTCAGAGTTGTGGAGACAGATTTCCAGCAGAACACTGGCCTTTAGTTTGATGTAAGTTTCCAGTCAGATGTAATATGATATGATAATTTATAATTTCACTCTGGTTTGTTAAAAATAACTTTAGCAAAAATGTTTGCAAATTCATCAGCTAGTCAATAACTTGTCTCTGTCGTTTGTTGCTGAGCAAGTAAAGTATAGAGACATTGTTTTGTCTTTGACCTAAAAAGAGATGCCTGCTGCTGCTGAACATGTTACACTTTATCATTTGGGTGCTTTCATTTTTTCCTACGTCATCTTGTTTTCTGGATATTCTCTTTGCAAAGCTCCATTTTCATTTGGGAGTCCTTATACTTTGAACTCTGAATACTAAAATATTCACTGTTTTGACACAAGAGAAAACAAAGAAATTAGCATTTAAGAAACTCGGATGTTATTTGCTTTATTTTCTTTTCATCATTTTGCTCCCTGTCTCTAAATGGCTCTTTTGCTCGGCTGCGTTCAGACCAGAGAGTAAGGGGACATCATTATGAATGAGAAACTGATACTCACCGGCACTTGGAAAACAAACAGACTCATTGCCCATGGCTCTCTGTATATTTCTTCATTTATTTGTACTTTATAAGAAATTTGACTCTTTTTCTTTCGACCATAGGCAATGACCAGACTCACTGGGAACATTTGATGGAAGACGACTACATTCTGTTTTTTTTAATATACCACAAGAGGGCTGGTGAATTAGCTTTAGAAACGTCAAATCACCGCCTTAAATTAGTTACTATTGCCAAATGGGTTGCAGAAATTAACTGGGAATGATGAACCGGGCAGAAAGGACCATGATTATACATGCAATAATGATGTGGCAATTAAATCAAGTCCAGAGGACTTATTCCATTTCATCCTGAATGAACCATAATTCATCTAAGTGCCGGCAACTGCCAATAATGATAACGTGTAAACTGCTATTAAAAATCGTGAGTTAGAAATATTGCACATTGGCAAATAAACTGGAAAAACAGCTAAATCTGTTGCAGTTGATTTTGATTGGTAATTACCTATTAAGACCAACCAACGCATTTGTTTATGTTACCGACCAAACAGGACATGGAAATTACCATCTGCAGTTTAAATCTTTGTTTAAAGTTGGGTCGCGGTAAAATGTTATGAATGTAGTACCGCAAGCAGAATCTAAAATTCAAATTGGGATAAGATTGTGCTGGTGTGTACTCAATGTCTGACTGTGATTAATTATTATAAAAAAAGTATCATGTCCCATTACAAAGAGAATCAAACAGGCTAAATATGTTTATCCTGGTTTGTCTTTATTCATCTGAACCAATTTTTGTTTGTAGCTGTGGTTTTCAACATCGTGACTACAACAAAGTTTTTTAGGACATGAGGAAAATAGAACACAAACTACAGCCATGAACAGATGTTCTAAGGAGAACAAGCTGAGAGTGTCCATCCTTGTCACTTTCAAATTCAGTGCCAGAGGTTAAGGCTCTTTACGTGAGTACAAGTAACAAGAATACATAGAAAACTCCAATCACATTGAAATTCCTTATAAATCTAATTAAGTAACAGGGCATGGATTAATAATAAAATCTAGGTAGTTTAATCTCTGTAATGTACATTTAGAGGCTTCCAAAATGTGGGTCATGAAATGATAAATGGTATGACCATTAATAGAATTAAATGTCGGTTTTCTTATCTAATAAATTCATTTTGTAAAATGTTGGTTGATTCGATCTATTTGGGACTCAATTTTGAAAATGAGTTTCGAGATGAAATCTTTAATTGTAAAAGAGACACTGACTCTTAGACAAAAGGCCTCAAGTTATGTGATGCATGGAGCCTATATAAGCCAACCTGCAAAACATGAGCACTAATCAACCACCCAAACATTAACTAACCCACAAACCATCATTTATGCATTATAGCCACGGATGACTGACACCCAGCCACATTTGTGACCAGGGTGCAAGGAAGTTATAGTGCTTCAAACAGAAAATACCAGTCAGTAGCAGAAAATCCTCCTTTCCCAGTAATTACATTGAATTTGTCACATGTCACAGATTTTGAAATGGAGTGGCCAGTTGCTTCCCAGGAATACTCATTATGACTTTCTATCAACAGTACATAGAAACGTTGTGTTACTTGTCCACCTTTGATCCGTCTCTAAGGAACTGTTGATTGCTTTTCTGACTTGCCTAGGGTGAAAATTGTAACCAGGTTCTTGCTCAAGGACGTTATGATATAGAGACTGCAGGAGCAGTCTTAGAATCGAACCACCAACCTTCGATTGTAGGACATTCACTCTATCTCCTGAGGATCAGCCTGCCCAAAACTTTTTGTGCCCAAACCCTGTATCGAACTTGAGGCAAACGCTCTGCCTACGGAGCCATTTCGGCATATCCTAAAAAAAAAACAATAACCCCAAAAAAAGTAAAGTTATTCAGCAGCGACTCAAACTTGCTTCTTGAACTGAACCCTGAACTGAATCTTGAGGCACTCATGTAGCAGCAAAGCAAGAGATGATTATCCGTAGGAACCATTCATTCATTATCCGTAACTTCTTATCCTGTTCGGGGTAGTTAAGGCTCGAGTCTATCCCAGCTGACATTGGGCCAGAGCTTGGGTACACCCTCGAGGAGACGGCAGTTCATCACAGGGCCAACGCATGGAGACAGAAAACCATCCATGCTCACATTCACTCCTACGGACAATTCACCTGTATTCATGATTTTGGATCGTGGGAGGAAGCTGAAGTACCAGCAAAGAGAACCAACACACACACAAGGAGAACATGCAAACGCCTCATAGAATGGGCCGGCAGAGGTGAATTTGAACCTGGTACCTTGTCGCTGTGAGAAACCAACGCTTCCCACTTTGCCACAGTACTGCAGGACCTAGGTACCATAGAAAACCACAAAACAGATCCACTGTAGGGCTTACAATGAGTGAATGAATGAGAGCCAGATTGAAATCCCTCAAAAATATTGTTACGGGCAGAACAACTTCAACAAGTAGCAAACTTTTATCCAGCACTATCGATATGGTAATTTGGTCATGAGTCTGAAAGTGACACAGTAGTAGCATTAGGTTTAGATTGGTGAGGGAAAAACAGCCAGAGGTCAATAATAAGGTTGTGTCAATATCTTGGCCAATACCAACAGCAGGTTGGACTATATATGAAACTGGTCCACAGTGTATAAAAGGTCAGAGACCATTACATTATAGTAATACAATTATCAGGACCAACTTATTGATCCTGCTGCTCGTATTTTCTCTTTCTCTTTCTATCCCGCCCACAGTAGGAGAAATATCATAACCTGAAAAAGTAACCAGCATTGCTGCTGATTAATTTTTCAGGTGAAATAAATAAAGCAGTCAAATAAATAATGTAGAGTAAACCCTATGATATTGTTTTGATAAAAGTGGTGCAGCAGGAGAAGAAAGTATAAAAGGAAGAAAACACAGCATCTCAACATTCCAGTGTTGCCTATGTAGAGGGACATCATCTATATATATCAATACTGTTGTTTATGTTGTTAACCTGATCATGACATCGCAGACAGATGAGTTGCGAGAGAGATTTATTTTGGTCCCAAGACCTTTCATTTTTCATCACCAGATTAGAAACATTTCAAAATCAGATAAAAGCCTGTACGGTACATTTCCCTGCTGCTGCCGTGAGATCAGATTTACGGCGGAAAGCACTGACTCATATAATGGTCCGTATTAACATTTCAGTCTATGGCTCGAGCCATAACGCAATGTGACCTGTCACATCTAATCCTGCTGTCCTGCTGGGTTTTCTTCCATTACAGTTATTGTGCTGTGAAAGTTGATGAGCCACAGCTGGTTTGTTTCTAACTTAGGCCTTCAGGGTGCAGCACAACCCTGCAGGACACCGACCTCTCCAGGGAGTTCCTCATGGTCTCTATTTTTAAGTATTTTGAGGTTTCCAGTTTATTTTTATCGCAGCAGAGAGCTCCAACGAAAAACAGTGCGGCAACTCCTCACCATAGAATTGTGATTAATAGGGAAAACAATATACTGTACAGTTAAGTGGCTGTTAATAAATCTGAAGCATGCTAGCTTTTATTGGCCACTAAAGTGTAAAGCAGCTTGCCTGCATTATAAAAATGCATGTAGCACACTCCAGAGACCAGGTTGTATGGACTTGTGGTATTTATGTTATGTCTGGTCCAACCCCCAGAGCTGTTAGCCCTGTTTCAGGGAGATCGAGGCCCAAGCAGGGCTTCAGGATGAGAGCTATAATCAAAGTTCAGGACGAGAATTGATTCCTTCACGCTCATCCCTGCTATGATTTCCATGCTGTATTAAATCTACAGCGGCTCCGCCATGTAAGGTTCAGAAACCTTCAGCGCCTCCAGAATCAATACTTTGGGGATTTCAGTGTGTATGGAAGCCTTTTGAGGTGATAGCCGTCTTCTTTTATGTGGTGGGTCTGATCATTTTTACAAGCACTACATCTCAGAGCTTCATAAAGCTGTTCAGTATAAACAATCTGCTTCCATTTATACCACAGTGATCTCACCTGTCTGATATATTTTTGGCGAGATTAGGTCGCAGACCTGCAGTATCTCCTCAATGCCCACAATCGGTACCGCTTTACAATAAGACTACCTTTATAAATGGTTTATAATTAGGTTTCAAATAACTTTAAAAGTCATTAGTTAACGTTTTTAAACAGCTTATAACATAGCTCTCAAATTATCAATATGGGTAAATGGTTTATAATTAGGTTTCAAATAACTTTAAAAGTCATTAGTTAACGTTTTTAAACAGCTTATAACATAGCTCTCAAATTATCAATATGGGTCACTATTTTGCGATATAAAATTAGCAGTAGAGAGAAACAGACAACAATTAGGAGTGAATGAGATCATGAATGGTTGTCTATTTGTGACATGTGCCTAAGTGTCAGCCCTGTGACGAACTGGAGACTAGTTCTGGGTGTATCCCGCCTCTCGCGCAATGTCAGCTGGTATAAGCTCCAGCCCCCGCAACCCTGAACAGGGTACGCGGCTACAGATAATGAATGAGTGAACGAAGTATCAGAACAGTACAGATAAATCTGCTCACTATATGGCAAGGATCTAGTCTGATACCCTTTATATTTAATGAGTTATAGCAGCTTATTTATTATTTGTAAAGTATTTGTAACTATAATCATAACACTTCTAAATCATTAATAAGGGGGGTCTTATTGTAAAGTGTTAACCAAAAATCCATAATTATTTTTTCATCATGACTGTGTGAAAATCTTAACCAGGTTCTTGCTCAAGGACCTTATGATATAGAACATATCGGTTTAGCTGGGTTAGTTAGTACATTTATATTTCAAAAACAGCCTGCAGGCCTCTCTGTGTGCAGTTTAAATAATTTTCTCCATGTTAGCCTGGATTCACACTAGGTATTCCAACTTCCTCAAACGGTCCAAAAACATGCAGTGTGTGTCTCTATCAAGTTAGCAATATGCTCTAAGATCCCATAGTGACTCAATAATGATGATAAATATAGTTCATTATCCAGCTCAGTAATAAGGTAAAAAAAAAAGACAATTTCCTTGTGTCACATCACATGAGCTAAATCCGACACAATTGGACTTATGGTTGGGAAGTAACAGAGTTACTGTGTTTTCTACAAATAGCTCCCCTTAAGAGTAAAATGTGAACTACTTTAATGAAATAATGTATATACAAGATAGTTCTGCTGGTATAGAGTCATATGAGCCAATTGGGACATAATCGGACATATTTTGGGAGTATCTGGAATGGGCGCAGGGAGAATGATTCCATAATATCCCCTGACTTTTTGGGGACATAATAAACTTAGAAATGTTGAGGAATTTTGTTGCTCAACTCTGTAATATCCACTTACTGTCATTTACCAAACCCAAATCTCTTTTTACTTTTTCTGTATTCTTCAGACTATTGAGGACTCAAAGCGGTCGCTGGGTTTTTATGGGAATCACGTGTCTGAAATATTTCTCAACACGACGCACTGTCTCCCTGAGGTCCCTGCCGGTTGCCTGGCAACTAACTCTTATGAGAAGCCTCTGTGGAGCAGAAATCAACCAGAGTCACAAATCAAAGATTGTACCAACTAGTTTTTTTTGGGAACAAAGCATTGCACCGTGGTTAGTTAAGTTCTCCCAGGATCTGAAACTGAACTGATGTAAATCGCTGCATCTCCTTTTGCACATTGGAATATTTAGCAACAGATACACGCAGACAGATTTATTTGCAGAGATCAGAAGTTACTGACCAAGTATCATATCTGTAGTTGGCACACTTTCGCGTGTAGCTTTTTCCAGAATAACTCCATACATAATTTATAATTCTGTTTCTGCTGATGATTCAAGACCGAGAACTTTCTGTTGGTCCAACGCTAGGAAAACCTCCAAACTGCAAACTAAGATTGTATATGCAGAGCGGCGAGTACAAGCTTTAGACATCATGCAGTGCACATCTATATTACGTTTTCTCTCCAAAAGAATGTTATGGCACACTGATTATAAATCACAGAATCACATGGCATGCAGTTCCAAAAAATGTTTAAAAATTGGTGTGAAACTTTGAATATCAATGTTTTTTCCACATTTGCAGCAATACTTTAGAACTTTGAGAATTGTAATAAATGAACTGTTGAATTAATTTGTGAATGTTCAATTGTTATTTGAAAATATAGAATTTGAAATTAAGGTATGAACTGGAAAAAGCAATCAATAAGTGCTAAACTCCGCCAAAGCGCGACAGTACCTTAGGTTTAGGAAAAATGTTTTGCAGATTTCTCCATTAAAGTCTGAGGTATTGCCACCCTCTTAATCTACCATCAACTCCAACAAACTTTCTGAGTCTTTTTAACAAATACTCCGTACTACTGCTGTGTACTAATACTCTATACTACTCTGTAATCTGTAATACAGCCGTCTCCTACACCTTCCATTTTCAGCGTCTCTGTTAAGCACACTGAGCCCCCAGCCACATCCCCCAAAGGAAAATCATAGGAATCAAATAAACTTTTCAAACTGAGCCCACAGCTCCACCCCAAATAAATATCAAAGGAGTCAAATGAACAAAGGCAGCACTAGCCACATTTTGACATTACTACTCCAACCGGCTTCTTGTTAAATGGTTGTTTCAATTCCTGCTTGTTTGTTTGTGAGAAGGATTTTCGGAAAAACAACCCAACTGATTTGCATGAAATTTAATCCAAAGGGATGTTTTGGAATATCCTAGAGGTGACTACATTTTGGTGACATTACATGTTTCATGACATTTAAAGTAAATAAAAACTGATAATCTGTTCGAAGTAGTGACTTCACAAATGGCTGGCTTTAAACTTTTGATGTTTTTTGGGGTTGGAGCTGGGGGCTCAGTTTCAAGAATTCCTTTGATTCTTTTGATGTTATTCAGGGTTCGCGATGGGGGCTCAGTTTAAACAGTTCGCTTGATTTCTTAGATGTTCCTTTGGGGTTTGGAACTGAGGGCTCATTTTCAATATTTCCTTAAATTTCTATCATTTTTCTTGCAAACTGCTGCAAAACTAATAACACCAAAATGTAATCACCTCTAGGATATGCCAAAACCTGCCTTCTGGGTAAAATTTCATGGAAACCCATCCTACAGTTTTCCCGCAATCTCGCTCACAGAAAAACAAACAAACAAATGCACTTGGATGAGACCATAGGCTTCTTGGCAGAGGCACAAATTAATCTAAATGTTTATTTTAAATCCAAATGTATATCACAAAGGGGATATACCAGAATAAAAAGTGGATGAAGAGAGTCAGTGTTATCCACTGTAGGTAACATCTGTTGTTTACCGGCCACAGATGGAGAAAAGCGTTGAAGACAAGTGACCCACAGTGTAGCATATACTACCATTAATGGAGGGTAAGTGGGGGAGGGGAGTCTGGCTGACCTTTGGACAGTGCTGGGTCTATTGAATTTCCGTTTTGCATATTGGTGACAAACAGTTAGATGTAAGACTTAACATACAGATTAGCTATGACAGCGGGGTTTGGTTGAATCAGTCACAGGAGGGAAGGTCTAATTTGGACAGGCGTCTCGTGGGGACCTACTTGAACTTCCTTATTTGTAGTAGAGTCTTGGACATGGGGAGAGAGATTCCGAGGCCGTTTATGCAACAGTAGAATTTTGGAAGGATTCCAAGACTGTCATCTTTTGAAAAAGATGCCGTTTCAAACAAAATGTAATTCTTGGGTACAATTCTGAGTTTTTTTAAACTAAATTAAAGTAAATTAAACTCAGAGAATGAACTGCCAACTCAAATGGTGTGAAGTTTAGTAACTTAGATTTTAATGGCATTACCATGGTGAATCATACTTTTTTAGCTCCATTAAAGATGGCTTTGATCGTCCTCATATCCATATCCAAATTAAACATAACACTAGGATAAACTGTAAAACTATAAAACAGTAAAAGGGCTCCAGTATGAGAGGCGCTTTGAGAGATCATTCATACTTGGTTTCACATTTCATTCGTTTCACACGCACACCACTATACTCTAACACAAACACTACTATACCCTCGTACATGCACAACTATACTTTCTTTTCATACTCTCACAGGCAAACCAGTATCCTCTCTTGTGCAGAGAACTATACTTATACACACATTATATGCCTGCATGATAGACTGTGTAATAGAGGATCAGAGTGTATATATGTGTAAGTATGTAGTAAAAGAGGTTAATAGTGTATGTGGAACAAAGATCTAATAGTAGCCTACATGTGAATGTGAATGATGATGTGTAAGGAACAAAATGACAGTGAATGTAAGACAGAAGGATAAGATATGTGGACGAGAAAAGTTGTCTCTGTGAGAGAGTTTGATTGAAAATAAAAAAAGTTTTGAATTCTCAGTTCCTGATTTGTTATCTTTGAAGAATGTTGAAGAAGAGGAATTTGACGGACATGGCCCGCCTTCACAAACATGATTGATAGGAGAAGAGATGGCAGACAGGAGGCGACTCAATGAAGCAACAGTCTTCTTAAATAACATTTTAAACTCACCAACCGTTGTCACAACAATGTTAGAAATAATTGATCTAAGTTGACAGCCATCAACAGGGGCTTCTTCTAACGACTGTCTGACTGCTGAGGAGGATATGTGGCGCATCCTCAGAACTGGATCGTCAGGTACGTCCGGAAGCGCCAATGGTACTTCTTCTGGATCTAGCCTTAATGTGAAGCAAGTGATGTGACCTCGATATCAAACACAACAGTATTTTGGTGGATGGGCTTCAAAGACAAGGAATAGGTGAATTCATTGAATAAGGCTGAATCATATTTATTCAGCCGCGGATCTGGTTTTTTATTAAAGCCGCAGCTAATTAACACTTCTTCTAAGCTAACACAGCTAGGGCTGGGCTATTAGCGAATTGAAGAGTAAGCTAATTCAACTTTCAGAACTGACCTAGTGTTAATATCAGTTATTTTTGACCAACGTTACCTACACCTTAAAACAACAACAACTAATCTTACACAAGGCTTGGTAATTAAGATTTGAGTAAGATTATGCTGTGGTCAACCGTTTCCTAACTTAAGTCCACTCAGCATTGTTCAGCAGTAAAAATGATGAAGTTAAACCGGGTTAAATGAAAAAGACCTAGCACTGAAAGAGATGTCATGTCTGCACACAGTTAGGGGAGCTGGTCCTCATGGGAGTCATGTAAGCTGTAAGACTGAATATAAGAGTGGATGTCCAGAATGAGCTGCAGTATCTACTCTATGTAAACGAGATTCAAGCTGAGATCCCGAGTTTTGATTAGTAGGTGCCAAGTACCATGACGGTGGTCAAATCCAAAGTTAGAGACAGTTTCCCTCCAGGAGCATCAGGGAGTTCTCCACTGATCTCAGTTTGGGAACTAAAACAGCTCATTTTACAGACAGCACCTGTTACACAAGTATTTTTAAAAATACTTTCACTACATATTCTAAAACAACAGGCTGATGCAATTAAAATCTATTTTAATAATGAAATTTAGTCACCAAATGTGTGAAACTAATTATTTTATACTCAGACTTTCCTGTTATAGAAAAGATTAACCTGAAAGTACAGCTAGAAAATATATGGATATGATATTGATATCGGGATTTGGATATCCTAATATGGATTAAGTGTTGCCCGTTTTTTTAAGGCATTACAGTTAAGTGTTGTCATTTTCTGAAATTACCAGACTGTTCTGGCTATTTTATGATTTGTTTTTACCCAGATAATCATTATATAGGCATTAATGATGATTAGTCATCAAAAAATCTCATTGTGTAAATATGATGTAAAAGCACCAATATTCATCCCACAATATCGTCACAATATGGATATCGAGGTATATGGTAAAAAGTGTTATGATATTCGATGTTGTCTATATTGCCCGGCCCAACCTGAACTTACTCTTAAACACTAAAGGCTACTTAAATGTGACTAAGTTATAATTTATGTGCAATGCAAGAATTAATAAGTAAAAATAAAGAATCTTGTGCACATATATTCATTAAGATACCACTGCATCCGGAAAGTATTCACAGCGCTTACTCTTTCCACATTTTGATCCACAGATCATTTTTCCTCAAAATTCTACACACAATACCCCAGGCGTCACCTCTGGAGGAAACCAGGCACCGCTCATCACCTGGACAATACCGTCCCTACAGTGAAGCATGGTGGTGGTGGCATCATGCTGTGGGAATGTTTTTCAGTGGCAAGAACTGGGAGACTAGTCAGGATCGAGGGAAAGATGAATGCAGCGATGAACAGAGACATCCTCGATGAAAACCTGCTCTGGAGCGCTTTGGACATCAGACTGTGGTGAAGGTTCATCTTCCAACAGGACAACGACCATAAGCACACAGCTGTGCACCGACTCTCCCCATCTAACTTGATGGAGTTTGAGAGGTCCTGCAAAGAAGAATGGGAGAAACTGCCCAAAAATAGGTGTGCCAAGCTTGTAGCATCATACTCAAAAAGACTTGATGCTGTAATTGGTGCGAAAAGTCCTTCAACAAAATATTGAGCAAAGGCTGTGAATACTTATGTACATGTTATATTTTCGCACTTTATTTTAAATAAATTTGCAAAAAAAAATTATTTGGCATTATGGTTGATTGTGTGTAGAATTTTGAGCCAAAAATGAATGAGTTTAATCCATTTTGGAATAAGGCTGTAACATAACAACATAGCACTGTGAATACTTTCCGGATACACTGTAAAAGCTATAGTTAAAGTTAATAGTGCTGATGTTACATTTCCGATGGACAGTTTGCTTGAAAAGCGCTTGACCTTTTTCTTTTCGTAAGATTTTAATCCTGGCTTGGCTTGTTAGGTAAAGCACAGTGGTGAGCTGTTTGGGGGTGATTTGTGGCAGGTTTGTCTATTCCTGGCCTTTGATCCATTGTGAAACTTCCACTAGCGTAAACATTAAAAATCCATTATAATCTGGTAAAATTGGCAAAAAATGATGTAGAGGTTTTTAACAGGAGATAAAATGTCCTGTTTTGGCATTAAACTAACTTGCATGTTCTACTAATTTCTCACTCCTGTGGGAAGACGATGAGGCGTGAGATTACTCTTGGCTATCTGGGTATTCCCAGGATCTGGATAGAGCATAGACCGATACACTTTGGGGAGAATTGAGGATAACTTTCCAAATAAAAGTTATTTTGTAACATCTCTTGGTATGCATACTTGTATTCATTATTACTCATATAGTTAAAATATATATTTTAAATAGCCTATTTGCTCTCGCACATGGTTCTGGCCCTCCTCCCTTTCAAATTTTACCAGTTCGACCTAAATGATTCACAAGGTTATCAGATCAAAGGCGATTAATTTAATTTAATTTAATTTACGCTAAGATATTCAAAAATAATGAAAAGCAGTATGTTTCTATCTCACCGGGAAAATTGGGCAATGGGCTTGACCCCAACAATTTCTAAACACAATTTCTTTTTGTGTGTGATTTAGTTTGACTGCACAGATTCAGGTGTGGAGGTTGACACTACATCAGTATCCAGTGACCACAGAACTATTACCGCCGGTCAAACCAGTGACTGTATGACTTCAAGGGCCAGTGGAAACCAAACTGTATCTACACAGCAGATTTCTAGTTATCCTCTCAGAAGAAGGGCCAGAGCTAACCAGCTCTCTGCAGCACAGCAAGCAACCAGTGTAGTTGACTTTGTTGCCACAGACAATTAGACTCCATCAACTATGCTGACTACCTTTCGATCATGGGTTCCATCTCAGACCTTCGTTTTGATGATGAGGAATTAAACCAGGCTATAATGGCCAGTCTTGAGAGTCATGCGTAAGTGACTGCAGTTATTTCAGATACAAAGTGGTAAGAAAATGTCAGTGAATTTATTTGAATCTGGTTTTCTGCTTGAAATGGTAATAAAATATGATCTTATCTCCATCAAAGTCACAAGTATAAACAAATAAAATGTGTTTAATCTATTAAAAAACTATTACACACAGCCAATTAACATTCAAAGTGCTGGTGGAAAAAGTAAGTGAAGCCTTTGATTTAACTTAATAACTGGTTGAACATCCTTTGGCAGCAGTAACCTCAAACAAGCTCTTCTGGAAGCTGTGGATCAGACCTGGGCTTCGTTTCCTAAAAGCATCTTAAACCAAAGAAGATCTTCGTTCATTGACTTACAATGGGGCCATCTTATCGGCCTCAATGGGTCAAGTCCATCTTAGTCTTAAGATGCTTTGGAGAAACAGCGCCCTGCACAACATTCAGGATGAATTTTGGACCAGACTCCCTCACAGAACTGAATTTGTTTCATTAACTGAACTCAAGGTTTGCTAACTACTGAAAGTTATTAGCTTTTGTTTATTTCATTAGACGAGGGTTCACTTATTTTATCCACCAGCACTCTCAATGTTTAATGTTTGTGTTCAAAAAAGAAAACACAGATTATAATAGTTTGTGTATTATTAGTTTAAGCACGTTGTGTTTGTCTATACTTGGGACTTTGTTGAATATAAGATCACCTTCTACGATCTACGAGGAGAAAACCAGATAATTCCAAAGGGTCCATTGTAACAGGAATAGAGAAAACATAGTGGGAATCTGCTGTGACTTATAATAATGTTGCCTATGAATAGGATCACCAGCCAGGACTGCTCAGATATTCCAACCACGCTTATGTAGAGGCTATAACAAAGGTTGTGTACAAGTGATTAAGAAACGCGGTTACCCTTTACATGCCGTGTCTATGAATTAATGCAGTAGGCTGTGTTTTCTTCTTGGCCTGCAATTTCCATTGTTGCGTCACATTTGATTGTTCTAGATGCACACTGTATAAACACTGGAAGAAATAAATTAACATTTAAATCTACAAGACCTAATGTATGGTTTAGCACATAGTTAACAGTAATGGTTAAAAAAAAGGGTGAATTATGACCTATGTCTATTATTAGTATTTGACAGAGCTGTGGGAAGATAAAACATTGTCTAAAAAGTTTGATCTTATCTCTATCCTAATACTTTTTTTGATTCCTCTTTTTCATCCAACAGAACATCTGAACGCCTGAACACTAAATCAACAAAGGAGGTGCTCCTCAATCTTGCATCCCAGATTGACAGTAACCAACGATGCCGGTTCAACATTACTAGATATCCAATACAGGATGTTGCTCTGGGCTTCAGGCGACTGTCCTATGATCTCACGTACCAAATGTGCATCAAGTCTTCAGATGACTCAGGAATTAATGAAGATGCTGTGGACCTTGGTGGCTCTGTGAGAGAATTTTTACGTTATCTCATGGAAGCCCTTGCACTGTCACCAATGTTTGAAGGAAGAAATGGCAACCTGAACTTGGATTTGTCCATTTTCTAAGCCCTAGTTTTGTCCTAAGTTTATCCTGTGTTTGGTCTTCCATGCCATGATTGCTTCAGTTTCAAGAGAAGATCGATATTTTATCGCTGGCCAGACAATTGCTGTAGGTTATGTCCATGCCGGTCCTCCACCAGGATTCATTGCACCAACGCTGTATTCTCGTCTAGTTGGTGGCAATTACTTAGTTAAGCCTATCTTGGAAGACATTGCCGATACAGACCTCTATAAGAAGGTTAAACATGTAAATACATTGTAGATATACAATCAGTTTTCAGTTTATTAGATCTACCTCACGAAAACTAATGTAGTCCTTTGCTGCTAGGTATGGCACTGTCGCTCATGTTTTTGTCATGTTTACAAACTGTAATACTGGGCTAGGAGAAATTACTTGCACTACTAATTTTAATTAACATTTTTCTCAGCGGGTGAATCAAAATGAATTTGGTTTTCCCTAACCTTTGCTTAACTGTCACCATCACACTAATTAGTCAATTTCTGCTTCCATAATTAGTCACTATTTTCTTGTTTCCTTTTTGTTCTTTCTTTTTCTTTTTAATTCTCTTAACTTCCTCCATTTTTTTTCAACTCTGTTCCCTTTCTTTTTACCAATGTTTCCTGTATAATTATTTAATTATAGTGTATTATTTGCATTAAATTATATGGCTTAGTTTTATAGCTCCTCTAAAACATAGTAACAGTGGTTCCAACAATTTCCACCTCATTATTCTTAATTTCTGTGTTTTTGTGGTACAGACTTCTATACTGTATCCCCTGTAGTGTACTTTTATAGGCTGCAAAAGTAAGAATGTGTTAGTATTTATTACCAGTGTGTGTATTCAAAGAACCAAAGTTGATGTAAAACTACAAAATACTCACCATAGTTGATTGGGAGTTCAAAAATTGTGAATTCTTCCGCAAATTGCACGGCCCGTCGGATCGGGTCAAGCTGCTGTTGGCAAGGTCTCACACACCAAAGCTGTATTCTGATGTTGTGTAATGTGATGTTGTGTAAGGTTGGTTTGAAGGATCCCACTAACATCTCAGACGTACTACCATACTGTCTCTCACACACTATCATTCTTTCTCAGAACTACTACTATACTCTCTCACACACACTATCATTCTTTCTCAGAACTACTACTATACTCTCTCACACACACTATCATTC